>JBBBDQ010000832.1:422500-510000 GCA_037127315.1 Ascarosepion bandense
ATGATATACAATTTCGGATACATCTTTTCCATATTTTCGAGCGATGCATTTAAAAGCGTGAAAATACTTGCTTTTCATTTTGACGGATATAGAATAAACAGAATCAAGACAAACAGGAAAAACAACAAATTTAAGGAAGTTTGACAAACGGCAATATTATATAACATATACAAAATCAATATATATATATATATATATATATATATATATATATATATATATATATATATATATATATATAGTCATCCGCAGACAGATCTGTTTCGCCGTATCACAGCTCATCACTACGGTTAGACTCCGGTTGCTTTTTTTACCCAGGATTGAAACCCGACCGAATTGTTTCGACATTGAAACTACAATGTCTCATCAGGTGGTGTGGACAGGAATGGAAAGCCTCTTTTCTTGTGAATTGTTCGTTTGAATTTTGAAGAAAGTGGTGTGAGTAGTGAATATCGTTGATTAATGAGTGCCTTGGAATTTTGTAGACAGATTTAACATTAGCAGATAGAGTTGTCATTTTTATGATCTTGCGACTAGACTTTATCCTTTGTATATCTTAGCGGAGCAGAGTAGGAAGGTATAAGGAATAGGTGGGATGGGATTGAACTTATCGCTTATAGAACTATAGAATATTTTTTTGTATTTAAGCACAGTTTTTATTATTAATCTAATTTTGTATATTTAGCCATAATTTTGGATTTAGGAAATCAATTTTTCCTATTTAATTTTTAAATTTTAAAATAGATCACAGTTTGTGGTGTGTAATAGGTAAGATTTAATGTAAGAGGTAAAGTTTAATGTTAGTCTTTAAGGTAATAGGTAAGTAGGTAATGGGTGCGTATTAAGTAGAATTTAATGTAGGAGGTAAGATTTAATGCTATATTTAAGTTAATAGGTATGTTCATATTTAAGGTATTAAGTAAAATTTAATGTGTGTATTTAAGCATTGAATCTAATTTTGTATGTTTAACCTTAATTTTGAATTTAGGAAATCGATTTTTTCTATAAATCTTTTTTAAATTTTTTTAGATCATGGTTTTTGGTGTGTGTAAGAATGTTGTTAGTACTATGAAGTTCTATCATTTCTAAAGCGGCCTGGCTCTGGCTTTTGTAGTATTTTTTAGCATGATTGTAAGGTTAATTCTTTAATGTGCTTGCAGTTTACTGTGGTTTCATGCCTCTAGTTTAAAAGCTTGTTGATATTCACACATTTAATGATTTCAATTTTTTCTTGAAGACAAAGGAAACATGGTTCCTTTATTGATTCAGCTGTTCTTGCTTGTTTGAGGAAATTCCATTTAACTTTAGGTGTTTTATTTTTGTCTTTTAATTTCCAAAAGTACTTTACAACATTAAAGAAAAAACAGCTGTTCTTTGATCCAATTTGACATAGTCGACTATTACCCATCAATATCCAAAGACCTCTTCACTTTAGCACTGGAATTTGCCGCATATCACTGAGACTTAACCAAGGACGAATATAATATAATAATGACCGCCAAGACTTGTTCTTATCCATAATCAAGAAAAATGGATAAAAAATAACTCTAATTACCAATTTGATATTACAATGGGTGCATGAGACTCTGCAGAGTCTTACGAACTCATTGGCTTATTTGAACTATACTATCTTACTGCACACTATGACATAAACAAACAAGACATAGGGTTATATAGAAACGATGGTTTTATGTTAGTTCAAAATTATACACATTTTAAAACAGACAAAATAAGAAACCTTATCCACAGAGAATTCAAACTTTTAAACCTAAAAGTAATAGTCAACATTAATTTAAAAGTAGTAAGCTTCCTAGATGTGACACTCGACTTAGTAAATAATAATTACCAACCAGAGAGAAAACCAAATGAATATCCATTATACATCCACCCAATGTCAAATCCCCCTCAGGTATAATCAAACATATACCCTCCTCCATAGAATAAAGAATTAGTAAAACTCTTCCAGTAAAGAAATATTTAACAAACATAAAAGTCTTTACAATACATCCCTAAAAAGGTTGCTAGAAAACAAAACATCAAGTATAAAACAAACTATAACCACAACAGTAAAAATAGAAATAGAAAAATCATTTGGTATACACCTCCTTTCAACCAAATTGTAAACACCAAGTTAGGGCAGAAGTTCCTCAATTTAATAAAAAAACACTTCCCTACTAACAACCCTCTAAGTAAACCTTTCAACAAAAATACACTTAAACTAAATTATAGTTGCACAAATGACCTCGAAAAGATAATAACTAATCATAATAAATATATTTTAAATCAGCACGTCGTTCGAAAAAAAATTACCTACCAAAATAATAAAGAGGACAACAATAAAGACTTATGCAAAACTCCAAAAATTGCCCGCTACAAACAATGTAAAATAAATTCAGTTGTCTATCAATGCAATATAGCAGCAATTGAAAACCTCATTACAAATAAAGTGTATATCAGATCTACAAAGAACACCTTTAAGCAGCGTTGTTACATGCACTTAACTTCATTAAAAAACAACTGATATCCAAACCAAACATCCCTTTCTGCATATTTCTGGAAATTAAATAACATAAAACAGAAACCCAAAGTAAAATGGAAAATACTGGAAAAACTAGAACATGTAACTCGTTTAATGATACCTGCCCTTTATGCTTAAGTGAAAAGCTACATATTCTAAAGTATCCCAACAGTGGCGAACTATTGAACCGTAGAAACGAATAAGCAGTCTTATGAAAACATGGAAACTTTTTTGGTTAAAATTTAATTAACCAAAAAATACGTCATTCACATATAATAATCCCTCCAAAAAGTTAACTAATATCCATGTTTATTCCTCAAAATAAAAACGAACATCGTATAAATTAAAGAAAATGCACTTGCACAACATTAATAGTAACTATATTGCGTCCACTCATAGATAGAAGTAAAATAAAAACTAGCTGCCCTATCTTAAAAAACCTTACATCCCAAAAAAGAATTACTTAGACAAATCTAAAAATTGACCTGTCCAAAACAAAGCTACTCCTCATCCCTCTCCTAACCCAAGACTGTATCACTATGGCTACAAACTGCCGGCTAAATCGTACTAAACTCCCACCCCACATTTACTTACATATCATATTACCAAAAATAAATATTTTTCACCACTTATTTTTCATTTGAACTCACCAGATGAGGAGTAAACGTAGCCCCGAAACGCCAAGATTTTCGTGTAGTGATACTCTGCTTTTATAATCCATTTTAAAAACCATTACAATATATATATATATATATATATATATATATATGCCTGTATAAGTGTAGTGGGGTAGTGGATATTGGGGGCTAAATAGCAGGACGAAACGCATCAGTATTTCATACTTTCATATGTAATATTTCTTAAGAATGAAACACATGCTCAATAAGATGTAAATATTGTTTTGAGAATAACTTCCTGTAAGTAGTTAAGCAATTGAAGTGGAAGAATGCAATGAATATGTAGTACTAAACGTATATACTTTATCACTTACCCACTACTTTGGGGTGGATCTTTTCTTATATTTTCAACTAGATTTGCATCTTTTACAATTAGATTTTGGATCTGACATTATAGTTATTCAGTTTTCTTAAACTTTTATTAAAAACATGTGTCTAAACTAATATCTGACAATTTATAAAGCTGTGAAAAGACATGACAGACTTTTGTAAATTAATCTGACGTTATTTGTTATTCATTTTAGCTTGATATTTTTCATGAATTTAAAAATTCTTTTCTCAATCATTTAAATTACTTTATAACATAAATTCTTAACGTATGTGTAAATAAAAAAAAATACTTTTTTATAATACAATTTGGATTCAATTATAATAATGATCAATTATAATGAGGAATAATTATTTTTCTTTGGAGTACATAACAGTTTAGAATAACTGCTTCTATTTAAGTTAAACTACAATAAAGGCAGTCACATTTTATTTAGACTACTTTATAGTAAAAAGTAATTATCTATCTCAGACAAATTAATAATCATGTGTAATTATGTCGATTTAGTTTAAACTAAAATAGAAATGCAATCGTTTCATATTTCGGTAAATTATGAATTGATTTCTCTTCTAGTTTCAAGAGTGGGTGTTTTTACGAAATCTATTTAGTGTAAGAAAATGGAATCTTCTATTTGACAAATTAAAATGTAAGAATTTTATGAGAATGCTAATCAACATTTTTAACATAATACTTCAGTAAGAAATGAAATTTAGTGTTAATCTACAGTTTAGAGATGCTGGTAATAATATTTTAAAAACTTAAAATATATATGAATAATGGTTATTATTCTTACAACACTATTTAATACTCCTCTGCTTTCAGTTTTTTCATAATGAACCTAACATATCACTAAATACGTCCCAGGCCTGATATATAGATGGTGCCATGATTTAAAAATCCAAATGATTTTAAACACATACTAACCTTCAAATGGCATGTGGCATAATATTGTTTCAATCAGATTAATACTTTACAACTTACAGTTATTTAAGTGAATAAATGCTTTAAATTTTTAAAACAATGGAAAAATCTGAATTGTATTAATAAAACATTGCTTTCTTATGGAAAAATATTGTACAGGTAAAGCAATGGCTTGATAAGTGTTATTCGGACGCTGCTCTGACGAAACAACGGTTAAGACGTGGTATGCTGAATTTAAATACAGTCGACAAACACAAATGATGCTGAACAACTAAAGTCGCCCAAAATAGGCAGGTGTCTCGGAAAACACCAAACAATTTCGCAAACTCCTTTTCTTTGATCGTAAATTGAAGTTGTCTAAGATAGGAGAAGAGTTGAACGCATCACAAGGTAGTGTATTCACGATCTTGCTGAAAATCTGTGTAAAAAGTGTGTGCCCAGTTTGCATACAGTCGATCAAAAACAACAACGCAAAGACGATTCAGAGAGCTATTTTCAAGTGTTACACGCAATAATAAAAAGTTTTTGGGTAAATATGTGCCAATGGATAAAACATGGATCCATCCCTTTAATCTGGAGTCAAATTGGCAATCAGTTGAGTGGACAACAGCAGGTGAAAACCGTCCATGCGACCAAAGACGCAAACATCAGCAGGCAAGCTTTGGCCTAAGTATTTTGTTCATCTATTACCTTTAGAATAGATATAGCATTATTGATGTATCTGAAGAAAGAAATCGCTAAAAACGGCTAGAAATGAAGAAAAAAGTGATCTTTCACTAAGACAAAGGACCGTGTCACAAATCGATCTCAATGTTGGCAAAAAGAACTTCTAATTGCTTCTGCATCCACCGTATCCTCCAGATCTGATCCTCACTCAAATACTGGCTGGTTACAGACCTCAAAAGAATGATCCATGGAATGAGATTTGACTCCAATGAACAAGTGATATCGGAAGTGAGGTGTATTTCGAGGCCAAAGACACATCTTTCTACAAAAAATGCATGTAATAGTTAGAGAAGCGTTAGAATCAGTGTATCACCCGAGAAAGAGACAATATTGATAAATAAATTCGAGTTTTGCCTAAATATTGTTGTTTTATTAGTTAGACTCGGAATTTATTGTGTAATGTGTTTATGCGTCAATACGATTTTTATTAAGCGCTGCCTGATCCAGTGCGTATGGATTAAATTTTGTTTTCTAGAAGTTTAAGACAATTTTAAAGAATCAAGAAATAGCGCAATTCTAATGGTTTCTCTTAATATATTCAATAATGTCAGTTTGAAGGACGGATGTAGACTAATTACGACATAGAAAAAGAAAATAAAAATATATTATTCTTAGTAAGTTTACCAGTGATTAACAGAATGAACTACATCACAAATATTTCAAAATAGAGAAGACTAACACGAAAATGTCTATGACTCGATCTTTCTCATCCTAGTTTCTTATCTCTCAATTTAATGAAATCAGCTAATATATTTCTCAGAATACAGTTTGCGTTTGGTGCTATAGAATACTGTTTAACTTAATACATGGCAGCTTGCGCCAAACTGTAACAACTACTTGTTTATTTTATACATAAAAAGCATGAATAATCTGCGTAGAAAATAAACATATACACCGTTGTTGCAGCACTAACGACCAAATATAATGCCTTATAGCTTTGTAAAAGTGGTCAGATCCTTCGCGATCGAGATTAGTAACGAACTGTAAGCATCTCCTGGAACGTGTCATCTATTTGAGTTGTGTCCAAAAGAAGAAGATGGGAACAAGCGTTTAAACATCATAATGACGGTCGATTTCGTCCAGCAACTCAAGTACGTCATCGATCCAAGTACGTCGTCGAGGGCAATCACCCAGTATGCATGAATGTGCATCTAGTTCAAGCGATAAGGAGAGGAAAGTCTACGAACCGTATGACCCGATTAATGCTTTCGTTGAATAAGGTCAGGAATAAGTGGATCTTTGCATATTCTGAATGCGCACCGACGATAAATTTGATCAGGTACAGAATGTGAATACTAAAAACAAATACAAGACGGGTCGTTGAAAAAAAAGACAATTCAACCTGTTGTCCTTTACATATGTCATAAGAAGCAAGAGAATTCAAGATGCGGTAAACAAGACAAAATTGGTACGGAGCTGCGGCTGAATAACTCTCGTTCTGCATTCACTAGTATAAAATATTGATGCCTTGTCACCAATCTCTTCCGTGGTGTGGCTTCAGAACTACAAAGCTATTATCATGATTGTGATAAATATCAAGCAGCAGCTATACAATAAAAACGTTATTTTCAAGGCTTGAGCAAATGCATTTTAAACCACTTGACCACGAAGGACTTACAATTAGACAAAGCCAGAAAAAGTTCTTTTTTATTGGGTGTCGTTCATACATGATGGATACTTTGTAGCACTAAAAATGAATTGAAGGCAAAGATTATGGCAGCATTCACAAAATTAAAGATGGAAACCGCCCTGGAGTGTTGCAAGTTTTTTTTCCAAAATCGTCTGCAGGTTGTGATTGAAGCCAATGGAGATTTTGCTTTTAAATATATTTTTTTGCGTAACTTGTACCACATTTCTTCGATCTCGTCCCATATATAAATCGCATAATTCATTCAGTAATGAATTATAACACTCTCAGTTACTGGCGTGTGTTTACATTGGGTATATAACACGCCAAAATCTGATGCGAGTGCCAATAGCTTAGTAGAATCGGTAGGGTTTTAATCTAGGCTAGAAGCAATCCTTTATCTAACCGCACTGATAAGTTGCGATACAGCAAAAAAATATCTACAGATGAATATTTGCACTCCTGCCCTCCGACCAATCAGTATGGAGAAATCAAAGACTTGAAAATAGTAGCTGCGCACCGCTATGTACTCATCATTCAATCAGTAATGAATTTCAACACTATGGGCTACTGGCGTGTATTACATTGCGTATATTAAAAGCTAAATTCCGCCTCCCTCCACCAAACGCCCATAGCTCTATGCTAAAATTGCTTACTGATGAAAATGCGGTCGGATTTCAATCCTGACCAGGAGCAATCAGATGTCTAACTGTACTGATGAGCTGCGAAACTGCACTGTCTAAGGATGGCTATATATATATATTAAATGATTTTGCTTTTCTTTATGATAAGATGATTTTTATATTATCTGTTGTTTCTGTAATAGCTATCATTGAGATTTACAGTGAAATGCATATAATTTCATTCTCTGGTTTAAATAGTAGGTTATGTTTCTCTGTGGGATTATTTAAGCAGTTGATTACAAAATTGGAATCCATTTGTCGACATCATTGAAAGAGTCCACTAATAAAATAAGTTAGCTCTACTATAATATTATCAACTGAATTATTGCTACAAGTAAACTATTGGTAATAATCAATTTACTCATTAAATACTAAACTACCAATTCTGTAACGATTCTCAGAAGCCGGTTTGCAACGCAAATTTATGTAAATATTTTTCCCCAATCAGCCAAGCATCAATATACTTAATCTTATATATGTCTTTATATGTGTGTTCGTGTGTGTGTTTGTGTTTGTGTTTTTAAATTTATGAATGTTGTTAGGCGTACATGTGCATACGTTTTTATAGTTGATATTTTTATCTCACATGTTTGTGCTGCCGATATCTAAAAGTACATCAGTAACGAGTCAGATGTTTTATGAACAGATAAACAACTGATGCTATAAACTTAAGTAGAATGTATTTTTTCAAACGACAATTGTCAATTTATTTCTCCAAATTGAAATACGTGTTGATTTAATGATATTTGCGAATTCACATATCATTTCTTGCATTAATATTTAGATATTATTTTATCTTAGGATCGATCTCTAATGATTCAATTGACGTTGAAATTGAAAAATTCAGAAAACCTCAGTAGTCTATGTTCATCTGGGTATGTTTTTTAAAATATATAATGCATGTTTCTAGTATGGTCATAGTCAGCTTCATGAATTGCAAAGATTTTGTGTTAAGCCTATATGGCCGTTACATATTCAAAAAATTTACTTATTACAGATTTTCTAAAGTTCATTTAACTATTACAGATTTTCTTTGTATAAGCAGATGAGACTGAAATCCGGTTATATACAGCAACTTTTCCCAAATTTAATCATATTTTATTTTCATTATTTATGTTACTAGCATACAACATAGCAATAACCCGAATATGTGTGTGTGAGTGTGTGTGTGTGTGTGTGTGTGTGTGTGTGTGTGTGTGTGTGTGTGTGTGTGTGTTGAGAATAAATTTAAAAATATAAATTAAAAATATATGTATTAAAAATAATCTGTTTTTTTTTCAATACCCATATTTTTTCATTGTGGTGAAGAGCATATCATCTCAGAACGAGAAATCGGAGAGCCTAGTTGAACTCGATGTATTCACCTACACGCAAATACACTTAGGAAAGTTATTGATCTTTTTCCCTTCAGCTGTGGGTTAAATATAAAAACATGTGGTTTATAGCTTTGATTGGCAATCAGTATACGGTAGAAAGTAATGGCAACCTACTGCGGGAAAATGGTCTTCCAATCAGTCATGTCTCTTTCGAGACAAGATTGCAAACGCTTATATCACGTATTACACTTACATGACTGAATAACAAAACAAACTAAAAATTAATTTTTGTAGAGAATTGAGGTTTCAGAAACAATAGCATTAATAGCGTTAACGGCATTTACATTTGTTTACTACTGAATGCACAATCATATTAGTTTATTTTTGCCTGCTAGTTTTAGTAGCATTCGGTTTATTCTCTTCTTTGCTTTTTAGTACATCAAATAAATTAATAAAAAAGGTAACAAAAACATCAACGGCTTCTCATTAACAGGTAAACAATGTTTAACAGAATTAATATTTCAATACAAACAGACATTAAAACCTACATTTTTTTATCGTTTCAGCCTAACAACGTTGGTATAATACTATAACGGAGGAGCTACAAAGACCTAAAGAAAATGAAAAGACTGGTTACTGGTGTTATTGAGCAGAAGAACAAAGTTGAATGTCATTCAAGTAAAGAGAAGATGGCAATTGACGTTGGATCTTTTAAGATTGTAGTTATCAGAAAATAATTAAGCAGAAGTGAGTTTCACATGCGAGAAGTGAAACCAAAGAAACTGTTAGAGTAGCAGTGGCGGTTACATTTAACTATTTCGACGATAGAATTGTTGGACGATAATGTCAATCTAGTAGCACACTGAAATTTATGGAATAAAAGCTGGGCAGAAAAAACAGAGGTCAGTGAGAAAATAACTAAAGTCGAGATGCCAGAATGGAATTTGTCAAAGACCTCAAGATGAATAGCAAGCGCACCATTCTAAACTCTGTGAAAAAGATCAAAACTTTCTGTTTCGATTTAATTATACAAAGATTAACTTTTAGATTTTTTATTACCTGTTGGTAATAATTTTATAGGTTCGGTGTCTGGCCAGAGCAGAAACTAATTTTAATCAACCTTTCAAATGTATCTTGTAATTGAATGATAATGTATCATCCTCTAAAAATTAAAATATTCCAAGGAATAATTCTGTTCCTGTGGGCACCTTTGATATGAGACCAACTCTCATATTAATCAACCTTTTACATTCTGAATATAATGCATAGCTTCTAAACCAATCAGAATTATATACATTGAGAACTGTATTCAACAGCATTCCTAGATCTTTGATGAAAAATGATCCCAAAAGAATGAGGTTTATAGCACCTATCCAGGAACAGCCCTCTCCGAAAGTAGAAAAAATTTAAAAACAAAACAAATGTACCTTATAACAGATGATATTGGATGGAATTCAACAGCGGCAAGAATTAAATCGGATATTACATTAAATGAAAGTGAAAAAGCCATCAGCAAGATGCCCACTTATCTCACTACTACAAATTAAATTGTAGGCAGCTTTCATCATTTCTGCAAAGAGTGATAACAGTTACTGAACTTTAGAGCTATTTTGCTGAAAACATTTAAAGAGAAACACTTAAGAAATTTCGAATACTAATGACACTGCCTGTTCTAACAATGAAAATTTATTGTTTACGTATAAAAATGCATAATATTAACAATACAATTTTACATCTTTCTAAAACTACATCCCTAAAAGAATAAAAAGAATTTGTAGAGGTAGTTACTACATTTTGCTAAATGTAGTAAAAAGCTAAATAATTAGAGATTCGATAAAATAATTAAGAAAGATATTAAATAATCCTTAAATATCAGTAAAAGCGAGAGAAGAATACGCCGATGTAGTGCAGCTAACATATATAAAGTCAGCTAAGTGCCATATTTGATACACGTTTGAAAAAGACATGACTGACTGAGTAGAATATTTTTCTTGTCATTATTTTCGCCGGTAACGTGGTTGGCAACCAGTGCTATAGAACCTAATCTGTCCTGCGATTTAACCAATAGCTGAGGGTTAACATGGAGGGTATAGACAGATTTTCCAAGGGTATTTGCGCATGTGTGAATGCAACGTATTCAACTGAAATTTGAATTCGTCTCTTTGATTTCTCATTCCGAGCCGATACCCAAAACGAACGTCCTTATGATAGTAGACGATTAAAACGAATTTACCCCGTGCAAGGTAGTATAGCCTCTAAAACACAGATATTTTGGTGGGAACAAATTAAAAATGAAACATTATTAAGGTGCGAGAACAATACAAGATTAACGAGGAAGACAATGAATAATGATTGACAATGCATTCAAATTTTTGAAAATTATCCTTGCTTATCAAACAAGAAGAGACAGAATTTTACACGTGAGGAAATGCCAGAAAAAACTGTTATCTTATAACTTACGATCAGGCTAGTCTCCCTGTAGGTAAAACATTGCACATCCTCAGATTAATTCTGACAACAGACCTCAAGTGAAATGACTATATAGAATCCATAGCTAAATCTTCTGCAAAGGAGGACGGTTCACTCAGTAGGGCCAGAAAGTGTTTCCCTTCTGAAAACATCCTGCACTTATATAAATCTACCATCCGCCTGTGCTTTGAATACTGCTGCTATATCTGGTCTGGTGCCCGTGCTATCCACCTAGGGGTCCTTGATAAAATCCAACGGAGAATCTGTAATGTGATCGATTTGGACCTGGCAGCTTAGATACAGTAACTTTCACACCGGCGCAATGTGGCTTCTCTGTGTCGCTTCTACAAATACTTTCACGGCTTCTTCTCCGTTGAACTTAGCTCACCAGTAACCCCTATATATGTGTTTACTCGATACTACAAAATGAGCATCAAGGTCACAACCGTTTACTGTGAAACAAATAAAATTCAAACCCAAATTCTACTCCAGCAGCATATTTCTCGCACTTCCCACTTGTAGAATTCCCCTTCGGTTACTTGATTCCCCGACAGTTACAATCTCCATGAATTTAAATGTAAAGTCAATAGTCATATCCTATCTCATTAACTTGCATCCTCTCTCTCATGCTCCTTTCTCCATCCACTCCACTATCATCAGTATTCTCATCCTTCACTTACCCACTTCCTGACAGCCCATATAACCTCTCACTCTTTCTCATAACCTCTGTAAGCCCCTGTGCACCAGTGACAGTACACTGCCTTGCTTAAGGCGATATGATTATATAAAAAATATCTGAACAAATCAACAGTAAATTAATGATATTTAGTTGTTAATCTAATACTGCAGTTAATTATATGAAGTCTATGAATGTATAAGTGATGAGCTCAAACGAACAATTATCAGCAAAGTATTTATAGAAAAGTGAGTGCAAGCAACTTCACGGGGATAGAAAATTGATTAATGTTGAGATGCTAGGTCAGGACCAAACATAATGCATTTTCGGAACATAGGTGACAGCAATATTTGAAGCATGGCCAAAAAGTACACTTATAAATATGCAAAATAAATTGAAAAGAGTAAATTTGGATACGATATGTTTACCAAAAATATATGAGTCAACTAGTCATTTCAGATCTATTTGTCAGTGACTAGATAATCACTCTTGAATATTACTGATATTATTAACCTAGTTGTCACAATATGGCAACGAAAATTGGAATATTTTGGGTATACATTTGACGCTGATATTCGGTTAACTATTTCTTAGACTATTTCATTGTTCAGTCAGTTTAATTCATATTAGTGACAATTAGACTAAAAAAGAAAAATAGATTTATTTTCCATTAAATATAAGTATCATTGAGTTACACAGAAATTCTCGATTTCTCTCATGATTTTGCATCGAATATGTTTTTTTTTTCATTTAATATACAATTAATATTCACGTTTATTAATGTTAATTATGTTAAGATCTCAAAATCCATGGTGGCATTTTAACGCGATGACTACTTTTTCCATATGTCTAAAGTATAATAATAAACAGCATTTTGGAAGGCGGAGATTGCACGGATATAACAATGAAATTTTCCATGTTTCAATCCAAGAAAATGCAAGCTAAATGACTAAAACGTATGAAGAAAAAAATTCAGATTATATTATCACGAATAGAATACGTGTTAAAAAAGGCATGTGAAATTATCTCACTTAAAAAGGTAGATTTTGTGTCGTACCTATTGGAATAGATCTCTATATGAATTTTTATATGTATATATACGGTAAATATATATTGGTCTGGTAGGATACCATATTTAGTAGCCGTATATCTCAAAATTGAAAAGTAAAAAAAAATGTAAAATCCTATATTAACTAATGAAAATTCCGATAAAACAGGGTAAATGAATTACTATTTGCAGATAGAATTAAACCTTATAAAAAGAGCCACCCATCAATGTTAAAATATTAACTTTCTTAGCAAATTGTATTTATAAAGTGAGGCATTTTTATGAATATTTACTGTATTACTTTATAACGGCAAACGCGTTTAGAGAATTTCATTGCCGATACAAACTGCAAAGAGGAACGATCGAGACCGCCTTAGCCACCGAAACCTTGACATCAACCTTGGTTGCCGGTTGATGAAGACAGAGTATCGCACGTGCTAAGATACGTTGTATGTTACAAATTGATTAGAAAGACTCTCTGGAAACTAAGACGACTCTTTGAAAAGACGAAATGACCTACTAGAAAGTTGCAGTAACATCTTGGAAAGACAAGATTTTTTAAAAAATCATGAAACATAAGAGACGTAAAATGCCCTCTGGGTGGCTGTAGCAGGGAGTGAGAATATTTCACCCATCAGACCGATTTAAATGGAAACGACCTGGATATGGACACGGCTATAACGTGTGTTTGCGGCAAAAGATTTAACGGTTTACGCGGGATACGTATCTATAAGGGACACTGGTGCAAACAGCGTAATTCTCCTACTGGAGAATATAAATCGACTAATGGGTTTATGAACCTGGACTACACACACAGCGTTCAGGATTCTATCGTTGAGCGAGAGTCCCCTGTTTAAATCCTAAGTAAAACAAGAATCCATTGTCTCAATGGTAACCAGAAGGCTATGTGGACAAACCTTGATAAAGAGCTTACTTTTATCCTTAATACCAATCTTAAGGGTCTCACAGTGCAACAGAACAGTTTCTTTTGTAGACTAATACACGACGTTTGCTTTGAGTGGTTTGGACCGGTAATAGAGAAAAAAAGAAAGAGGAGGAAAAACGAACAAACCGAGGACAAGTCCAGAAAGGGAAGTTACGAACAGAACAAAGGTTACTGAAGCGCCGTTTTAAAGAAACTTCAATTCATGAAAGCGCAGGACTTCAGGAGCTCATGAATATCAGAAGGAAGATTCTAGTGATATCCAGAGCTGAGAATCAAAGGCAGCATCGGAGGAAAAAGCGGCAGTCTCGAAGATCTTTCTTTATAAATCTGCATACTTTTGCTAAGAAAATTTTCGTGGAAGCAAAGAGCGGCAAATTTGATGCCCCTCAAGAGGAGTTGGAGAATCACTTGCATATGACATACTCAGATAATATGCGATACATACCAATTCCTCCTATGAATAGTTTACCAAGGCCTAGAGATCAAACAGTTATGTTTGATGATAGTGGAATAAAAGTAAGTCAAGTTCGGGATTTTTCCGAAAGGCACGCGGTGGTAGTGCCCTCGGAATGAATGGGATATCATATAAATTATATAAAAACTGCCCAGGCTTTTAACAGGAAACTCACTAGCTTACTCCAGCGGATCTGAAAGCAGAATATTGTACCGCAGGAATGGTGTTTGGCTGATGGTATTTCGATACCTAAAGAATGGTATTTCGATACCTAAAGAAATGAACTCAAAAGGCATTTCCAAGTTTCGCCCCATGTCCCTCCTGAATGTAGAGGGGAAAATATTTTTTGGGGTCATCTCTCGTCGAATGACAGATTTTCTTATAGAAAACAAGTACAAAAACACACCTGTTCAAAAGCTTCCCTGGTTGTCTGGAGCATGCACAGATGATATGGAATTCTATACTATAGCAAAGGAATATAACAGAACTCCAGTTAGTATGGCTTGATCTTCCCAATGCATATGGGTCAGTCCCACAGAAGTTGATAGCAATGACCCTTGAGTTTTTCAACTTCCCTAGCAAGATTAATGAAATTATAATAAAGTATTTTAACTCAGGTTTTATGAAATTCACCGTCAATGGCTACACTACCAAATGGCAACCACTTGAGATCGGCATCATGATGAGCTGTGTAATTTACCCGCTTCTGTTCGTTTTGTTCATGGAGTTAATTTTACGAGTCGCATCAACCACAGCCGAGGGAGTGATGACTAATGAACAACTGGTCCTTCCCCTTTTAGGGCTTTTATGGATGATATCAACATTGTCGTACCTTCTAAAATTGCTGCCGATGAACTATTACAAAAATATCATGATCTCTTCACATGAGCAAGAATGAAGACAAAGCCCGAGAAAAGTCGAAGCCTGTCATTAGTTCGAGGGCCTGTCGGGGGAATTCACTTCGGAATTGGAGATAAAACAATACCAACAATAAAGTAAATGCCAGTAAAAAGTCTCGGACGGATGTATGAAATCAATCTGACTGATCGGCATCAGGGTACAGAGTTAAAGACAGCAGCTTTAAGGGGTCCAATTTTGATCGATAGAACCTATCTGCCGGGACAAATGAAAGCATGGCGTTACCAACATGACATATTACCCCGCATTTGTGGCTTTTGCAAATGTATGAAATTGCACTCTCTCGTATTGAGCGCATTGAGTTAGTGATCAATAAATACTTGCGTAAGTGGCTTCGAGTTTCTCCTTGTTTTTCAAAGGTGGGGCTATATACCAACTCCGGACATCTGCAGCACTCTATACACTAATTAATGGAGAAATTCAAGGGTTGGAAGGTGCGCCTACACATGATGATGAGGGACTCGGCTGATGATTGGATTAAGAGGGTGCATCCATAGATTAAATCTGGTACAAATGGTTCGCTGCAGAGGCATCCTAAGAAGAGGAAACGATCATACGTGTCAGAGATATTATGGGTGTGACTCAAAATGATCGGGTTGGACAGGGAAACAAAAAGCACAAGGTCTTCTCCAAAGAGGAACCAAAGGCAAAGAGGCGCATGGTAATTGAAGAAGTTAAAATGTTCGAAGAGGTGCATAGAATAGCCACTGCTGTTACTTTCTGGTGAAATAAACATCAAAAGAGGTATATTTCAAGGTGACGCTTTGTCTCCCGTATTGCTTGCATATCATTAATAGCATAAATCAGTTAACAAGACAGAATGTTGTTATAAAATATCTCAAAAGATAGTAAGCCATATATTTTACATGGATGAGTTGTATGCTACGAATGATAATGAGTTGGAAAGTCTTTTGCAAACTGCAAAATGCTTCAGTAAAGACATTGGAATAAAATTCAAATTGAATAAATGTGTTAAAGATAAAGTTTTACGAGGATAATTACAACAAATATACTCATTTTACTTAGACGCTGCTGTAATAATAAAATATTTAGAGCCAGAAAAAAGCTTATAAATAGCTAGGTGTAAATAAGAGTGAAAACATTCACCATAAAAATGTAAGAAATAGTGCGTAAAGAGTTCTATAGAAGGCCACGACTGATATTAAAAACTGAATTGAACTGGACTCTAAACGACGTCAGACGAATTTATTCAAAACAAGAAAGCTGCTATCTAAGCATGAGCTGCATCGTCCAAAGGCTGATGTAGACCGTCTATACATACCACGTAAAGAAGGTTGAAAAGGTCTTATTCAGCTAGAATTATCATACAAGACAACAACTATTGACTTACTAACAAAGATAGAAACATCAAAAGACTGGATGCTGCAATTAGTCAAACAGTATGAAAACAGAACGAAAAGATATTCAATAATGAAGAAGGCATTAAATATAGACAAGATTTACATTTAGTAGATTCTATAGAAAAGCAAAACAAAAGCCAAGAACCAAATATTCCGGCAAAAAATGAAAAGAAAGCCAAGGATAAACGGATGAAACAATGCTAGCAAAACAAAACTTTGCATGGTCAATATACAGAACGTGATAATAAATCAAATTTTGATAAAATTAATACTCATCAATTATTACGTTGATATGGATTAAAGATATAATCTTTATTCTTACAGTGTAAGACTAAAATCTTTTCACTAAGAACTTTCAGGGCGATATTATATAAAATAATGTGGATCCAAAATCCAGGTTTTCTGATAAATACCAAGAAATGTTAGACCATCTAATCTCAGGATATTTTGTACTTGCCCCAAATGAATATAAAAATCGTCACGACAGAATGGGTTTAAAATATACATTGGACAATGTGCAAACACCATGGAACATATGTAAGCAAACACTGGTATGAACATCACCCAGCACCAGTTACAGAAATAGAAAATGTCGCCATTCTATGAGATTACACCATCTATACAGACAGAAAAAATTAAACAAATAGGCCGGACGTTATTCTTAAAAACCCGAAAGTAATAACTTACCTATTAATTGATATGGCTGGTCCAGCGGATTATAACATAGCAACCAAGGAATTCGAAAAACTGTCAAGATTTAATGACCTGGAAAACAAAATAGAAAAATGTGGAAATTGAAAACAAGAATCGTTCCAGTGATAGTAGGTGCACTTGGACTGATAAAAAAGGGAACAAAATAACACATTGAAATAATCCATGGAAACCCATGCTTAAGAGATATGCAAAAATGTCTAAGGAGAAGTTTGTCTATGTAATGCTAAGGATGTTAGGGTAGTAAGTAAAACATGAGCTGGAGCCATAACAACGCAAAACTACCTGCTTTAAATCTTCCGGCAGACATGGTTGGTAGTGCGTCCATAGCAGAAATAAAAAGATGATAAAAATGATCACACAGTAATAATAATAATAATAATAATAATAATAATAATAATAATAATAATAAAATATATATAAATTAGAATGGTACGCAATATACTCAGGAACAGCGATAGAAGACAGAGGGCGGTGGAAAACGGTATTTCTATCGGATGCATAATATAACCACATACATTGAACACGCCGTCTGTTCCTTTTATGTTACAATTCTCTTTCCTTTTTTGCGAACCCAGACGATGCCAATTTTTCTTTTCTTGTTTATTTTATTTTATTTTATTTTATCTTTTTCTTTTTCTTTTTTTCTTTTCTTTCTTTTTAATTTTATTGCAAATCTATATAAAAAGGAAAAATAGACTGACTTTTTTCTCCAGTTTCAGAAAGGATTTTTTTGTTGCTGAGGTGATGTGGGGATTTCATATCGAAATGTTCATTCAACATTCTTGAATTAATCCTATTTAATTTATATATATATATATATATATATATATATATATATATATATATATATTATGCTCTGATTATGAGTCAGGTCTGTAGAAAACAAAACTTTAAAAATAGTTTCCACTTCTGCGATATATGCATGATTCTCCAGAAATGAATTGAGTTCTTTTCCCGTCTCTGATTCCATACGCACTTGCCATAGAGAGTAAAGACTCCGACTGATACCAAATCGGTGGTGTTACGGTCCCGGCCAAAAGCAAGTGGATGTGTTTAGCCATACTGATGAGCTGTGATACAGTGAAACACGTACGTATATAGATGACTAATATATATATATATATATATATATATATATATATATATATATATATGATTGTTTGCGCATGTTTAGAAGTGGACAGGCGGAGGTAGTTAATACATATATCTATGTTTTGGCAGTAGCGAAAGTTTCTTGGAACGGAAAGTTATTTTACATTGAAAGAAATAGTCATCATTCAAAATTAAATAGATTTCTAAAAGATACCCAGAATATAATTATTGTTTCGGTAGACCATCATTCTTCAGTGAAACATGACAAACTCGCAATTCAACAAATTGTTTGAGTTATTTACTTTTCAACCGAGTCCTTTATAATCTTTAGACACAGACACACACACACACACACACACACACACACACACACACACACACACATATATATATATATATATATATGGAATACTAACACCCCCCGCCAGCGCAGGTTTAACCAGTAAGATTTCCTTAGACACTAAATAGATTAATTGCATTTTCCAACGCTTTATTTATTAATTTTCATATTTTAAGTATGTAAAATATTAACTAGAGCTATACTTTCATTTTATTGAGATGTGTAATGATCAGAAATCTTTTTTGCATATAACCATTTTCTGGATAAATTATTTTTATGAACGTAGGCTGTGTAATATATATATATATATATATATATATATATATATATATATATATATATATATATATTATCAGATATTATGTATGCGTTCAATACATGTGTGTGAATAATTTTCATATATATATCCCTCCTGATGAACATGATTGCTCTTCACATGCACTTGACACAATCTTGTCATTTATGTTCACTTTTTATAACATTGTTTGCATGTAATATTTACTCACAATGAACGGCCTCAATATTATTTATAAAAAATATATGAACATTAACACGTGTTTATCAATATATTTAATAAGAAAATGATGGCAAGTTCAAAAACCAGGATAATATTTTTGAAGTAGCAATATGTTTAAATTTTAACATATTTCTGGCTTATAAAATACTAAAACCAAGTCATATTACTACATATCTTGTAACACGTACTGTTCATGCATAATTTGTTTCAGCGTTTTTTATGGTGCCATTTCCTTTTAAATACAATATGTAGTGAAAAATCGAAATATTATATATAAGTTTGGTTCAAATCTGAATATATGTTCACAAAAATATAGAAAACATTTTTACTCTGGTTTTAAATTATTAGACAGAATTTTCTACTCACACAGGGTCTTTTTGTTTTTCCTTTTTTTGTGGGGCCCCTGTTTAAAAATACCCATACTGATGTACTCAGTACAAATCATTCATTATATTAACTTTTTATGTTCTTGGAGTTTGTAAGATTGTTCCTCCAGTCAATCCCGATGTAATGAAATTTTGCCAGTATAATTTTTAATAATGAGCACGTATTCAGATTTTTTGCTATTTCCACTAATGAGTTATTTAATGAAATTTTGACTCATTTTTTACCTCAGTCATCATTAACATTTTTTTCTTACTATCTGATAACATTATTCTATATTCTGTGACAATCTATGACAAAGTGGAAAGAGATTTAGTGCGATGCGTTTCTTCCTTTTACGTTTTGATATCATAAATGTCCATAAATTGTTACTGAAATGTAAATATTTTTCACATGCTTGAATTTATAATTATCTTTTTTAATCTTACATCTGATATGTAAGGGAACTTCATATACTAACAACTGTTATATAAGCCTAGTTTTATATGAATGGGGAGTTGAGTTACTTTTTTCCTCACCGAATTAGCTTACAAAATATGATTTTACAGAGAATCAATGTTTTCTTTTTCCGTTATCACTGATTTTATTCATAGTCATCACAATTTTCTCTATTCTGAAACTCAGAAAGTGAATTAATATCAAATTGTTGCGCGTCCTGGATAAAGGCTAGATGCTTTGAGTTCTTTACGATTCAGGATGTTATAATTGTATTGTATTTGTTCTTTACAGTAGCTATGTTAAAATTATCATACATTTGTGAAAGAGGTAGCATGTTCATATCAGCCAAACACAAAGAGACGTTGATCAAAAGAATCAGTTTACGATTTTGTATGAAATTTAAATTTAAATTAATAAGGCTTTGGCGGCTTTCATTTAAATTGGAAAAATATGTACGTAATATTGTGCACACACCAGAAGCTGGAATCAAAGCGTACATTTGTTGTCACTGGTTTCGCTGTGAAGACAATATCATTCTACTTGACGGTAGTAGAATACCAAAATATATGCGTTAGATATGATATACCTTAGTGATCCTAATAAAGGTTTCTGTTAAAAATGCCAGTCACTTGAAGAAGGTCGGAGCGTAAAACGGACGAAGATGAGGAAAATAATTTGAATAATATAAATAGTGTAAATTCTACCTCATCTCAGAAATATAGACATATATTGAATTCTGGAATATCTAGAAGGAAAAGAACGAAAGGAAGATGATACAGCGATATTACAAAATTTCATAACCCGATCAAAAACTTTAATACAGTGTTAGAAAAGAAAAAAATCAACACTAAACAAATTCATATATAAGATTTCCTGCATCAGAAAATATTTAGTTATTTTCCATGAAAATCGGAACATTTTAGATGTTTCTAATATTTTCAAAGTTTCAAATTTTCAAATGTGCTTTATTACATGAACTGAAATCCCTGACATATATATGCTATGAGAATTTACTTAGATTTTCAAAATGATCAAGAAAATATGTATTCAAATTAAATAAATTGATCAGGAAGCATTTTCATAGAAAGTAGACACGTGATCAGCTCAGAACATTTCACTTGCCTGTGCTTATCATAATAATAAATAACAGCATCAACATCTTAATAAAGAATAGAATCAAACTGTCTCACCGAAGAGTAGCAATATATCACACTGCATAAGCATATCATCATGAGCGCAATTGCACTTGGTGCAACGGTTAACGAGCTTTTCTCCCAAAATTAATTAGTATTGAGTTTACTAATCTCTGGATGATTCATACTTTCAGCCTTTTGCTTAAACATTTAGAAATCTACCATTCGTCTCTGCAATGAATTTCTGTTGTCATATCTGATCGGGTGCTCCTATTATTTAGCCAGCTTTCTCGAAAAAATCCAAGGGGAATTTGCAGTGTAATTGATCCTGATTTGGTAGTTCAACTTCAGTCATTTCGCACCGACGGGACGTGGCTTTTCTTTTTCTTTTCTCTATCATTTTTAAGAATATTTTGACGGCTTCTCCCGTGACAATGAATGTACAAGTGCGACTAGATTGTCAACTAAGCCCCACCCTTTTACCGTCAGATAAATATAACCGACACTTTTACTCTAAAAGTTTTTATTTTCATTCTTCCTAACTGTGGAACATTTTCCACATGCTTTTCACATACTTGCATCCATGATAGCTAAAATTTCCAAAAATTTCGTGTAGCGTCAATTACCATCTTCTATATATTTGACTCATATCATTTATTTATCTTTTCTTCGACATACATTGGACCGTTTATTTTATCTCTTCCTCTCTCTTACGTCTCTCTTACCTCTCTCCTCACAGTAACAAGCTGGGCAGCAGAGACTGTATTAATTTTCTTAGGGTAAAACGATAATTGAAAAAAAAAATTATTAAATTGATACAACCTATTTACTATGAAAATTAGAGTCGGAATATGGGAACTGGAATATTTAAAACGTATGGAAAATTCCACCATTAATTACAATATGGGCTTCATCAGAAAATAAATAAAAGCTTAAATTATTGCATAATAGTCTTTGTGTGTGTGCATATAAGCAATTATAATTGTATAACAATTAAAGCAAACCGGCCTACAGTTCGAGGTTTTGTAACTTTTGATATACAATATATATATATATATATATATATATATATATTGTATATACAAATATATATATTGTATATACATACATATATATATATATATATATATATGTGTGTGTGTGTGTGTGTCTCTCTCTGTGTGGCCAGCATTCTCTTTTATATGCAGGTTTTATCAAAGATGACAGACCATTAAGATTTTTGTATAATTTTTCATGTGATGTTATGTATAGGGGAAATAAATTATGAACTGGGAATTTCAAGATAACGTGGAGTGAACGTAAAAGTTTTCACTCTTTCATTCTCTAATTTCTCTTCACGAATAAATACAACCTTCATTCAATACTGAATGATTGCGTCATATTTTCAACACGTTACTAGCTATGCATCTTTTCTGCAACATCCGCCTTATATATATATAAAGCTGCATTGTATATACAAACGTGCATTATATATACATGAATAAATATATTTTTAATGTGTCCTATATTTATAGGAAAAAGAGTTCCATACGATTAGGCCTAGCCTTAAAAGTGTGCCGCCGCTGAGCATTGTATTAAATGTTCATTTATATATATATATATATATACATATATATATATATATATATATATATATATATATATATATATATATATTACATTATACAAATTAATATGTGGCCTCAAATTACCAAGCCACAAGCAATCGCTGGACTGCCTGCATGAGTTCTGCATAATCTTTCATCTTAAAAATAACATCAAAATTTTGACGAGGGAACTTTACTTTCAGTAAGTATGTGGCCTTCTTCATTACACCATGATGTTCGTTAGAAAGGATTATTTAAAAACATCAAAAAATAATAACAAATATATTTTGGAGATCACAACCCCAAAATGAATTAAAATGAAATAAAAGAAGTATACGCAAATAAACACGCATATACAATAGTCATATAAAAGCCCCCTTCCACTTTCGGAAAAGTCAAATTAACGGTCAGGTCAACACCTTCTTAGATAAACCACATAACAAAACAGACTGATACTATCAAACCATAAAGATCCAAACTATCAATCACACATATACACACCATAAACACACACACATACATGCTCTAGCACACTTAAACACTCATACACACACACAGAGACACACTACAATTAATAACAAGAGCAGCAGCCAGGAAGGACGATTTGTTGAAAGGCGCGGACTCAAACCCAAGCTCTTCTAACATTATGAAGATGAGATTTTAATCTCGAAATAGTAATGTATAATAAATAGGTGAAACCAACATCTTATTTACATTCTTTGACTTTAATAAACCCATTGTGAGAGCCTTCAAAATCTAACCATATTCCTATATATATATATATATATATATATATATGTGTGTGTGTGTGTGTGTGTGTGTGTGTGTGTGTGTGTGTGTGTGTGTGTGTGTGTGTGTGCAAAAGCTTATTTAACTTAATCCTACTTTCTGCCTTCACACGCGACCAGTAAGTACTTGAAAATAGGTGAATACGAGTCAGAAGAAAGAGTGGGTGCACAAGTGCAGACACAATCAATGGCGTCAATATTACCAGAAACCCCAGGATGTTTGATAAATGAAATCACCTGATGTCACTGAAGTTATAAATGAATGATTTCAGAAGAAACGGACGGCAGCCGTCCGCGAATGCTTGGGCGACCTAAGCACCCATTAACGCACAATTATCAACGAAAATTTGATATAATGGATTCGAACTTAGAAACTGGAAGTGAGCAAGAGAGGATAAATTTGCATACAATGATTCACAACCCAATTTTTCATCAAGGCAGTAATTCTATCCTTGCTCCTGGAACTCTTGATTATTACTCAAGAGACTAGGATATTGTCGCTTAAAATTAACAAGGATTCATTACCAATTAAGGTGTAAAGTTTCCTACCCTGCTACACTTCAGTAACTAAAGTTGCCAATTAAAATCACATTGTTTACGTAGAGATGACGGGATTTGCGTTGTTTGGTTTCCTTATCTTATTTTCTGTTGCCCTGTTTTCCTCATTTAGATATCAACACATATCATAAGATGTTCCCGTCGCGAGTAAGAAAAGATACCAGACATATGAAAAAATATTTTAAAAAATTATGTGTATGATGAAAGTGTGTGTGTGTGTGTGTGTGTGTGTGTGTGTGTGTGTGTGTGTGTGTGCGTGCTAATTCGAGAAATTCATATCAACATATATATCCTTTAAATTCCTGGCCGTTTGTCTAGTTTATTTCTTGTGGCAATAAAATAAAGTAAATTCCTTCTTCCTGTTTTATCTCGTTGTTTTGTTTTGTAATATCCAAATCTATTATTGTTTTAGACATAGTTTTGAGAAATTTTATATTGTTTTTATATACATTATTTTCAATTGGCTTTTTATAGTTAGTGTGTAAAATAAAATATGTTTGTGATTCCTTTGTTTTATCAGGAGGAATATTTTACCAATTTTGGAATATTTTACGTTACTGGTTTCACATTAAATTTAAATAAATGAGCATATGAACAAAAAAGCTACCTTTTACAGATCAACATGCTAAATAAAATTAAATTAGTTGATCACTAATCTTTTTACCCTTTTCACATATTTTATTCTTGATATATAAAATGTTTAAATCGTTATCCCTTATATATATATATATATATATATATATATATACAGAGAGAGAGAGAGAGAGAGAGAGAGAGAGAAACATAGAGAGAAAAAGATAAATATTATGGTTTTTAATATTTTTCTAAATATTTATATATATATATTCAAGGATAGCGCATTGTGGGTAGTGTTCTCTATTGTGTAATCCTGACGATCACTAACGAGAATGTAACGCTTATGTATAAAATTACTCTAGAGTCCATCGGGTAGAATCTTTCGTAAATCTGAATGCGGTTTTTTGTAGTTTTTATAAAGTTGTTTATTAACTTTTAACTCTTTAATTTGTTCATTTATAATATTCAAATTTTGGTTAAATTTATTTATTCATTTTCTCTCAGGAATTGTTAAGCTCATTTGTTTTGTTTATGGTGTTGTATTTGTGTAAAGTGTGTTACACTATCTGCGTTGTGATGTATATTTTTTCAGTTTTTATAGTGGTATGTAAAAAGTATTTTTACATATCGTAATATTATTTTTAATTATTACATTTCAAATTGAATCTTTTCTCCTTCCACATTGCGTGACACCTTTGGTTAAACTATTAACTCCCTGATTAAAATCATGTATGTATTATAAAGAGGAACGTATAAATGCGTTATGAATTTCTAGTATCTAATTGTAATTCGTTCATTATTATTATTATTATTATTATTATTATTATTATTATTATTATTATTATTATTATTATTCACATATTACATAAGGTTAATAAAAGAGGTGATTAATTCCCCTTCCCACTATTTGGGATAATGAGCACTGATTGATTAATGGTTGACTTTTCATTTTAGAGAAATCTTTGGAAAATTCTCAATATAGTTCAGTAAAATGTTCGCATTCGAAAAATATACTCTATAATTATAGCTTAGATACTGAGAAAGCTTCCATTTAATCTGATGCTAGGTTGAGAATAAAACACTGCATAAAGCAAAAAAAGGAAAATAAATTTTGTCATATGAAGCGAAATATATTCAGAGTAGGAAATAGGAAAAAACTTCGCGTGGTTGCAAAAACACCAAGCTCTACCAGGTTGGGAGTGGACTCTCTTTTCTTACATGGCAGCTACGGTAAGCGAATGAATACTATGAATCCCAAACCATGCAGAAGTGAACTAGAAAACGAAAAAGTATTTTTCCTAACTTTGTATGCCAATTTCACAGATGATAAAGAAAATCGTTTTTTGGAGAATCTTGATCTCTAACGATTTTGACGTTGAATGCCATTCAAAATAGAGTTGGGAAAGAAAAAACAGAGGAATTATGAGTAAAAAAGAAAATTGAAACAGATGAAGTAAGAAACAGATAGAAAAAATAAATAAAGTAAGAGATGTTCATTAATAAATAAATAGAAGAAAAGAAACAAAGAAAGCCAAAGTTGCAAACAATATAACATTTCTTCCGCAATGTATTAGAGATTCTTGGTAAAATCCAAAGAAATTTATGGAAAGTTATCCGTCTTGATATGACATCTCGGCGTCAGTCCTTTTCCCATTGCCGTTATGTACTTTCCTTTCTATAAATATTTTCATTGCAAATGTTCTGAAGTGCTTTCTTACTTGGTGCCTCAAATTTACGAACTACGGGGTATTACTCTATTGGCAGTTAAGTCTCATCTTACAATTTTAAGGGATAAATTTAAGAATATTTTTTAATACTTTTCTCAGTCGCACTACCAGATACTGGAATTCTATTATAATTCTTTCTTTCAGATTAACTTCGATTTTTAAATATTTAAATACAATGTCAGTCGTTATGAATTGACTTACTAATTCCTGCTATTTAATTGTTCACTTTCATTCTTATTTCTTCATTCACACTCAGTATCTCTTTCATATTAAGTGCTATATTGGCTTGATTGCGGTGATATAGCTGAAAGAGATAAAAGAATTACACTTATTTTATATTTTCTCCACGAAAGGGAAAACAAAAATATCAATGATTAAATTTTAAATATTTCCTGAAAATATAAAGAAGGCAATGAGTTAATGAGGTGTCGCAACAGACACCATAAAAATTATTACTCCTTCTATATGAAGCTGGTACAGAAATTTAAATAGCTAGGGATTTCTGTAACAGAGGACCATATGTACGACATTGAGATCTAAAGGCAAATTAGCATAGCCAAAGATGCATTCTAGAAGGTGATTAGAGTATTAAGAGACAGGAAAATTTTGCTGAAACAAAGAAGAGATTACTGGATTGTAATGTGATTGCAGTGCAATGTCTGTTCTTCAATATTGTCCAGCATTCAGTGAATGCTGGACAATCATTTCAAAAATAAAGATGAGATTTGAAGCAACCAAAATGTGGTTCTACAGAAGGATACTGTGGATAACGTAGACCCATCGTATGAGCAACGACAAGGTTCTAGAGAGGATAGAAACGAAAAGGACACTATTCACGAAAAGACAGCTGAAGTCACTCGGACAAGTAATGAGGAATGAGGGCTTGGAGAATCTGATAGTCACAGGTGATATAGATGAAAAGAGAGATGCGCTCGAGCAAGTGGATGGCAGATCAGGATTTGGGAGAGAAAGTTTGTTAAGAGCTACTATTGGTAGAGAGATATAGAAGATCATGACGACCTACGTCCTGAAGAAAAAGAAGATATGTTTGTCTCTTTTTTAAACTTACAGATGTTTATGGAGTTTAAATTTTACCCGAAGAAATACATAATAAGAAAAAGTAAAGCATTCTTATTCTTGAATGTGTTGGTTTAACTGTGGAGATAAGATTGGACATACATTGAACTGTTAATAGAAAAATGCTTATTTATTTTTGCATATATTTTAACGTAAAAATGAATCGAAATTTTAAACATCGACTGAATAAAGATGAAAATAAAGTAAAAATTAGAAAGTATAAAATAAATAAAAATCTACAAATATGTAATAAAACTGGAAAAAATGTTAAAATACGATTATATCATGAGACAATATTTGCATATAAAAACCTCAATGTTTGATGGTAAAATATATGGAAGATAGTGCCAGGAAGGGCAAAGTTTAAATTTAGGTTAAAATACGTCATGTTCTTTTAAACTTGAACGAGAAATGAAGGATTGGATCAGTTGAAAACAAAATCTAGTAACAGAAAGCAGAAAAAACAAAATGCATAAAATGATTAGAACAGGACAGAACGAAGACAGATGAAAATAGGAATGATACGAAAAAATATAACATGAACATTTGGCAGAAAATGGTTGCAAACGTGGCAGCTAAAGCGTCATTAAGTGGAAGTTTTTATAGTTAATAATTGGATTGGGCAGACGAGTAGAAACGTTCATTAGGAAAGAATCTTCGGTTAAGGTAATGATTTTATATCATTCTGATTACTGCTGTTTTTGTGCATTTTTTCTTTTTTTGCTGGAGAAGAAAGCAGAGATTTCTGCATATCTGCTAAGGTGGAGAAGGGTGTGCAAAAATAGGGAATTATTCGCAACTAGAAAAACTCAAATAAGGGAGAATAAAATTTAAAATACAAAATGATAGGATCTTGAATAGAAACTGGAAACGTTTAAATTATATTTTTCTGAATGTCGGATCTAATATAATGTTACTATTGATCGTTGATTTCATTTATTCGGATTTATTTCAACGTAGTCTTTCTATTTTTTCCAAAATTCTTTTCGTGACTGATGTATTCAAAATGTGTTTTGGTCTATACATGGTCCCCTTTCAAGCCAGTCTCCGGTGTAGAATTTGTGCGTTCAATCAAAATATTAGGGATGTACAGGTAAATGAATCATACTCCTTGGGTTCATTTTAGAACATTTCAATCAGTTTGCATTCCTTATTTGTTATCTCCGTGATTCTGCGCTTACCAACACATATTCGTCTTCAACGTATTGTGTCATTTCAAGAGACAATGACGATCATTGCCCTCCATACCATCCTATCTGTTGTAGCATTTGGCAAGTTTTGACAAAACCCTTTATGTTACTCAGCCAGAAATGTTTGTCACGTGGCTGAATCTCTGCTTTCTACTATCTCTCTTTTCTTTGAGCGTCAAATTCTCCAAGTGTTCTGTTCTCTTTACATGACCAATAAGTTTTAAATGTCACTTTCTAGTGATTCTTGTTTTGAGTATTTGTGTTCATCTTGTTTGCATTTTCATGAAAACATTTTCGTTACTTACACGCTTTATCCATACAATATCAGCATACATGTGATTTGCCATATTTCCGTTGCCTACAATTTTTTATTAATCAGTGAGACGGTTGTCATAGAGAAGGGTTGATATTGCATATGTCTAACAGTCTTTTCTCTTGTTTTTACGATATCTTCCCATTGTCTAGTATTTTGCATAGCTTTCCTAATGCATTTTTCATCAACCAAATACGTGTTGGGACTTCGTTAACGTATTGTATCCACTTCTAAAAGCCCTCATACATATTTAAATTTCTGTACTTGTTTTCTGCTGCTATCTCTAATTTTTAGTTTGTAATTATCATGCGCTCTACATTTGCTGAGAATATATTTTTTTTCTTCTACTCACATAAGATACTTAATCACTTCTTCTCACTTTCCTTCATTACAATATCTCGGAGTATTTGTAGTTTTATTTTTATGGCTGCCATTACAGTGTCAACTGAGTATCCTATATTGTTAAGATTAGGCCACCGATGATAAATTCTGGCCGGGTTTCCAGTTCCTGTAGTGTAGTTTTGTTGTAGAAGTTGAACAAGTCCAGTTATAGGACATACAGAGTGCCTGATCTGCCTCGCCATTTATCTCCTAACTGAAGAAAGAATAACCATTACGCTGCCTTAAGATAAACGAATCGATATTTACGAGTTAAAAAATTCATAAATGTTGAATGAGTGTGACCTGTACATGAATAAAACTAATTTCATCTTCAATCTGGTCATTCTGTCATCTCCCTTAAAACAGTTCATATACTCGGATTTACTATGTATGGTATACACTCTTTTTCTCTGACTTGCTCGTCTCTAAAATCTGTTCTGTAAGTATCAACTTTTCCAGCTCACCATTCCCCAATACGTACCCTAAAAGTATCAACTGTTTTTCTGATATGAAATATATGTTTAATTTTGCTTCCATATTTCATAATGGATTTTGTTTTTTGCTTACATCATCAGACCAAGATATCCTCAGCATTCTTCTGTGGAACCACATTTCTGCTACTTCAAATTTCGTCTTCATCTTTGAGATTGTTTAGCGCTCACTGTTATACAGGAAGATATAAAACATAAGAGGTTACTCCGCATGTCCTCGTTTCTAGCAATAATTTTTCCTATTTTCTAATACTTCGTTCAGTTTTTAGAATGCTTCCCAACGCGCCTTCCGATTTTAATGTCACACTTTTCGTACATTGTGAAACACTTTCCAAATATTTTAAATTTTTCACGTTTGATTTGTGTATCTTCGATTTGCAATACGGTTTTTGGCCTCATCCTTTTGCTAACAAGCATAAATTCTGCCTTCTTACAGTTTATATTTCATCTTTCCTTCACGATCACATAGGAGCCTTTTGTGGCAGTTATGAACATTGAGACATCTGCATTTGTTATGTTGTTAAGATTGTTACTTCAGTATAGGTAGAATAAATCCGGTCAGCCGATACATTCTTGTCCTACAGCCGTTTCTGTTTTCCTGCTGAAATCATTTTCTATTTATATGCAAACAGTTTATTAGAGAAAATAAAACCTAAAATGATAAACATATGATTTTTTCTTTGCAGTAAATTAATACATACATTGGCTCGCAAAAGTCTACATACTGTTTGAAAATTTATATATTTTGTATAATCTAACAAGGAACAACACAATTTTTCAATTCCAGTGATTGTTAAATAATAAGCAGATCCATCACACTTTCCTTTGTTATAAAGATTACATTTAAAACAGTTTAAAGTCATTCTTAAAATCATATAAATTAGAAAAATGTTTTTGCAAAAGTGTACACCCACCAGATATGTTAAGATGTAGTTTATTATTGATGTATAAAATCCAAAAGAATCAAGAGTAACATGTGCGTTCTACCATAACGAACATACTTGGCTATTGTATTATTTTGCCATATAAGGTGATTTAACTGCCTACAAAATAATCCACTACAGGGTTTCTTGATGTGTTGATGTTCGGACTCAGACTTTAAACAAAAGGTGCCCAATTCAGGAAAGAAAATGGGCAAGATATTTTTCTAAATTATATAATCTTAAGAATCAGTGTGAAATTTTAAAAATGTAATTTTTTTTATCAAAGGAAAGTGTGATGGATCTGCCTATTATTTAACAATCACTGAAATTGAAAAATTGTTGTTCGTCGTTAAATTCTACAAAATGTATAAATTTTTATAGGTTCTGTAGACTTTTGCATATATAATATGTCTAGCTCGTTTAAATGCATGGGTTACCGTGTCTAGCTGGGTTTTCAAATGGAATTCTCTGTAGTAAGAATTGTCTTATCATCATTCCACAATAGGGAGTAATAATATGCAGTTTTCCATAGATAATATCAAATATAATAAACTTCAAATTACTGACTTAACAAAATATTGAATGTGCACTCATTCGCTCAATTGACTATGAAAGATGGTAGGGTAGATACTTATTTTTTAGCAACTAATTAGGTTAATCTTTGCGTTGTCGTGCGGAATATAATTAATTATGGGTTTCACTCCGAATTGAATTTCTACTGATATTTAAAATAAAATGTATGATCTAACAAACATCTAGCTATGATGTGCGTTTTTAAGCAAAACTCTTATATTGTCTAACCAGAAAATTGATATGAACTTTATTTAACTTACTGAATATAAAAGGCCTACCTGAAAAGTGAGCTTGGTTTAGCATAATTTTTCCTATCCTGGAAAAGTATAAAATAAAATAATATTATTGGAATTTTTACGCATTTTCTTATATTATTTATAAATTATCTTTAATATATTATCTTTAATAAAAATGAATAAATATATGTGTCTGCGTGTGTATATTTTAATTTTGTGTATGCTGAAATATAAAATAATCTGACTGCTATTTTTCAAACATAGAAATAAACTCTCTCCATTGATTAACATGTAGATAATCCATCGAGTCAGCCCTGTTCTCAGTCTGATGAACTTCTGGCAAACATGATGTATTTATGTATATCAATCAATCTGGAAAATCCAGGCGAATAATTTGATGGTAGACGTCACCTTTCTTAATATTCTCTGACAGGAGAGGGTGGTCATAAATGTGTCAAGAGAAAGTAAGAATTCTTAACAAGAATGAGCTGTCTTTTACATCAATATTCGGTGCGTGATAGTGTCAAATTATTTTCTTTAAATTTTAAAACGATGCAATTCATTCGCTGTTTATTTTGCAACAAACAAAAACATCATCAGTCAGTCTGATTTATATTTATTTTTCGTGCTGATAATCATTATTCTGTATTGCATTTCCACTCAAAAATAACGTATTTTCTGAGATTCAGCCTTTCTTTCTTGAATATTCTGAAATGCATCAGTAAAATGAAGTGACCCTGTAATCGTAAATATCTAAACTATTGCCAATTTTATTTCGCTAGCAATTAATGTGGTGATCCACATAGTTTAACTTCTGATTAATATTCTAATGAATACTGTTTAGACAGGACATACTGCAAAAGCAGAATGGTACTGAGACAAGAAAAGTTAAGCTTGTCATCATAATGCTGTCAGATCTAACAATTTACTTGCTAATAGAAGTGTGCATTTATAGACAACATAAATATATTTGCAATGGTGAAAAATGAAGAACAATTTTAAATAAAAGTAAATCTCTATTTTTACGGTAAATATATTAGTTTAATAAAGATGTTTCCCCGAAAAGAAACTATTTGCACGTGACTAATAAATGAGATTATTTAAAACGCAAAATCAGAAAGGGAATCAAAACACGCGTTTCTCAACGTATATATTTCACGTACACAGTTGAATGATTGTAAGTGAATTAGAAGTCCTATCAAGTTTTATTTTGTCTGACACATTATAAACAATATGTGATATGCAAGTGAAATTATTATGATCACGAAAGCAGAAAGAAAACAGCAATGTACAAAAAAACGGGAAAAATTTATTTATGAATAGTTAAAATGCAGTTTGCATTGATGCTAGCAAATTAGAGGAACTGATATATGAGATACGCGCCGCGGAGGGATATGAAATATCAAGCAGCTACGGACATTTAAATCTGAGTATGTAGTAACTGTGGGTGATACAGAAATACGATGGTGACGTGAAATGGCTAATAATGCGTCTGAGATAATAAGAAAAATGGTATAAAAATATTTAGTTCTAAAGAAATACTATACACTATTTTATATATTTTAAAATATCTAATTTTCTAGATATGCCTGTTTTTGATGTCAAATCTTGAAGCTTGAGAGAATTTGTTCTAGCGATAAAATCTGGAAATTCCATAACGAAAACTAGCGAATAAATAGAATATTTCATTGGAAATAGAAAGTCCGAGTTAATAGGTTCACTTAGAAAATGACATATCTAGAAAACATGACCAACTTGTATCCGTCGAATTTAATGCCTCGAGAAGTGGAGAAAAGATGAGAAACATTGATGGGATAAGATGAAATGTCACTGCGCAAAAATAAAATAAATAAAAATAAAAACAAGAAATTGTGGAGAATGATGATGTCGAAATTTACGAAATAACACTGTTTGTAAAAGAAGATGAAAAATGTGTCATTGTATTAACAATAAAAATAAAATATTATTATGTTTTATGATTATTAATGGAAATATTGAATCCTAACGTATTTTAAATACTTGAGTCTAATACCTTTAACAATATATTGAAATAAAAATATTAAATATGAATGCATCTCATTCTTCAAAGAACTAAAGTTATAAATAAGAAGACTTGACATTTTTTCCATTTCACTGGAGTTGATATGAATTTCACGATATCGTGCATTTAATCTTTATTTCTTTGTTTCCTTTTTCTTTTCTTTTCTCACTTATCCTCAACAACATTTCTGATATCTCTTTTCCATATTTTCTATCTATTAAAAGGGAATAGTTCACTGTTTATTAGCAATTGACAGGACGTAGAGTAGGAGCTGACAAGCTAATGCGCTAAATAACAAGAACTTTACATGATTTTTCATAACATTTGCGAGATTTGTAAATGACGCGGGATTAAATACAGAATGTTACGATCAACATTAAATTCCATTAAAGTTAGTTATATTACTGAATGCTACGGGGCTTGGCCAATTTAATATAGATTAATCGGCATATCCTTTAAATAATTTAGTGTAATTATCTAAAATAAAGTGGATTAGAAAATCAAGAACATATTCATATTGGTTTATAATTGGATAGATAAATTCGATCAGGGAGAAATGTCATTACAATCATGTATACATTACGCATGTATAGGTCTGCATATTATCTATATACATTTTATGAGAGTATTTTATCAATGTCAAAACTAAAATGAAATTTGAACTATTAACCTAGCTTTCAAACTATCAATCTATAATATATATATATATATATATATATATATATATATAACAAAATCTCCATAAATGATTGTTGCACAAATACACACTTTATATATATATATATATATATATATATATATATATATATATTGAAAATAGATAGAAAGAAATTACAAATCCAGTGGGGATAATTAATTTCGTTAATAAGTTATGAGAATATACAGCTCGTCACAAATAAGTGGTTTAGATTTATCCAGACGAAAGGAATCGTGGGGAAAAAGGGAAAGAAAGAGAACTTTATCATCAGGAGAGGGGTTAGATATACAATGTTATTCTTCAATCACCGATGACATACATAGAATGCAGCAATTTTTTTTGCTAGGCAATAAGATGACATTGAGTTGAACATCTGTTTGCCGATTCTCAAATCCAGGAAAGTAGATTTACTGGCCGCGATTTAACTGTAAGAATTTAATTTTTAGATCTTTATGTTAATTCCGACGGCAATACTAATATATTTATCTTATAAATATTTTTTTTAGGTTTTATGACAAGAATTTTATAATCAAGTATGTTAAAAATGTTAAAAATGATAAAGAATATTAGTTATTATTGTTTTTTATAATACTTTTAAAATTATAAATAACGATAATAATAATAATAATGATAGTAATAATAATAAAAGAAGAAGAAGAAGAAGAAGAAGAAAATAAGAAGAACAAGAACAAGAAGGATGAAAACGTGACTGTTACGGATGTAAAGTCCAATTACTTATTAACAAGACGATCTTGGAAAACTGTTAGAATGCAAAGAAAAATCTTAGTACTGTCTGGATAGATTATTGTAAGGCATTCGATAGTGCACCACATTCCTGGATCTTAAAGACTTTAAATATATACAAGATATCACCCGTCATCATAAATTTCATCAAACAATGTATGTCGACATGGAAAACAAACATTTACCTCAATCACATAAATGGAACATTTAACTCTGTTGAAAAAAACATTAAAAAAGGTATATTTCAAGGTGAGTCTTTGTCTGTTTCTATTTTGCATACCATTAATAGCATTAACCAGTCAACTTAACAAGACCGAAAGTGTTTATAAAATAGCTCAGAAGAATAAGAGCCATCTATTTTATATGAATGTTTAAAGTTGTATGCTAAAAATGATACTGAGCTGGAAGGTCTTTTGCAAACTGTAAAATGCTTCAGTGAAGACATTGGAATGAAATTCAATTTGAATAGATGTGCTAAAGCACGAGGATCGCTACAACAAATATGCTCAATTAACTTAGTCTCTGCTGTAAGACTAAAATATTTAGAGCCAGAAAAAGCTTATAAATACCTAGGTGTAAATAAGAGTGAAAAAATTCACCATAAAAAATAAAAGAACTAGGGCGTAAAGAGTACCATAGAAGGCTATGACTGATATTAAAAACTGAATTGAATTCTCAGAACAGAATTATGGCCATTAATAGCCTTGCTATTTCAGTTGTCCAATATAGTTTCAACAATTAAACTGGACTCTAAACGACATCAGACGAATGGATTCTAAAACAAGAAAGCTTCTTTCTCAGCATAATATGCATCATCCAAAGGTTCATGTAGACCATCTATGCATAACCCGTAAAGAAGGTGAAAGAGGTCTTATTCAGCTAGAATTCTCATACAACACAACAACTATTGGCTTACTAAGATACACAAACAATAAGAGACTGAAATTATAAAATTGGTCAAACAACAAGAAAACAGAAACAAATATACAATATATGGAAAATACTTTTAGTGACATTTTTCTTACTAAATTTTGTAATATAAAACATTCATTTTTATGAATATCAATTATATCATTATTATTATACTCTTGTGTATATGTATATAAGAGAGAGATAGAGAGCGAAAGAGAGAAAGCGAGAGTTATTAATAATGTCAAAATAATAACATAAGCGTTTGAAACTCAAAAGCTTTCATGTTTCTGTGCCAAGAAACTGAAAACTTTTGAGTTACAGTCCCATATGTTATTATTCTAACACTAATAATAACTATATATCTACATCTGTATTAGGTACATCATAAAAATTAAAGATTACCAATATGTGGAATACACATCCATTTCTTTATACCGCTATTCTACACACACACACACACACACACACACACACATATATATATATATATATATATATATATATATATATATATATATGATCCGGATCGTTTTGTATATATATATATATATATATATATATATATATATATATACAAAACTATCCGGATCATTTTTAAATGTCTCATATTATAAGTGAGGTAATTATATTTTTAGAGAATATATGCTAAAATCTATCGTCAGTTCGTAGTTGGATATTTATGCTGTTGATTTGCAAGACCGAGTGTTTCCACAAAATTAAACTGGCAAATGGACCTCTTTTCAGTAGAACTATCATATATGTGCCATATGGGATCAATAAAATATAAGAAAACGGGAATGAAAGAAATCGCATAGGTAAGAAAAAAGAGACAACCCTGAATAGAGACAGATATGATAAATTTGAAGTGGAAGCAGCAAAGAATAAAAATATTTTTAAGGTTTAATTTTGAAGTTCAAAAGCCTAGTGTATTATGATTATTATACTGTTTTTGTGAATATACTGTTATAATCGTTGTAGGCTACATCAAGAGGTAGGTTAGAAACGATTTGCATAACCAGAAAAGAGGCTCAAACATAACTGAGCTGTACTAAATAAGAACAAGGCAAAATATCTATAGCCCGTGTAAAGTGAACATTGAAATCTAACAGTAATGTTAAAAACGACAAAACATAATCCCAAACAATTAGAGGAAATGTTTTATTTGCTTTTTCAAATTTGAAAACTGAAGTTCTTTTTTCTTCATTGTCAGGAATCTAAAAGTTATTAGTTAATATTTTACTCAACAAATCTGATGTTTGGAAATAATAAAAAAAAGTGTTAACATTGCCACTCCGCTAACAGTATCTACTAAGGAGGAACAAATAGCAGTGTTCAGGTTTATCTTGTTCAGAAGTACGTCAGGGGATAAAATAGATCAGAGATTTTTAGCAAAAGACGGCAGCAGTGTACTACCATGTAGAAATGTGTATGGGTGGATAGAGTTATTTAAAAGTTGCATGAGAAACGTGACGCACGAGTGACGCCCGTCAACCTACACAACTGACAAGACGATTCAGAAAGCTCGAGAAATATCAATGGCGGAGAGGTAATGCATCATCGATGAAGTTAATATTATCTGCAGATTTGGAATCTCATGGATCCACCATGCTAGCGGTCGAGCTCAAACAACATTCAGGTGACCAATATCGTACCAACTATAAGCACACATCATCAGAAGTTAGTGTGAAACCCATGTTATTTTGAATGTGCGAATATTTTGGATATAAACTCGTATTTAAATACAGTTTAAAAGAAATATACAGAATAATTATCTGCTAAGAACAAAGAAAATATAAATTATATTATATTTGAGTATTTTTTCTTTAGTTAGCACCTATTAAGTCGATCGTAGCTTAATATCATACTTGAGAGTCAGCTTTTATTCCTGAATTAATGTATTTAAACAGTGTTTAAATCAGCGGAAGATGGACCCAGAACATCGGTACATTTTTGCCATCAAACTAAAGGGTTGTTTATTCCTAACTCGAGAAGTTTAACGGCCAATCATTTTTAATGTATTTGCTTCCTCGTCTTTTGAATCAAAAATTTGTCGATATGCTTTAAATGTGATAGTGAGGGAGAGATCTTGGAAATATGGTGGATGGGGCAAAATCTATTATCCAAATTGAGTGATCTTTTGAAGTTTCCTGACAACATATGACGTAGCATTGTAATAAAGCTGATTTGGACTTCAACTAAACAGTGTCAGTCGCAACTAAACTGAAAGAGCTTTTCATCTTGTTCATGGAAGCTAACTTGGCAGTAATGCTCTGGTTAAGTTCCAGAAAGCTGTAATAGTAACGATCAACATGTCAGTCAACATAATCGTCTGTTGGTGCAATTTTGTTTTCTGAATGGGTTTCATATGTGCAACATCGAACACTCTCGACAACTTGGAAATTTTATTACTTTTGTTGAGTTTAATTTGCACTGATATTTATAGTTTTTTTCACCTGGTAAATTTTCATAAAATGATCTGATATTTTTGAAATACGTACATTGATTATCTGATATATTTTTCTGATATATTACCTTTGGTTTTGTTTATGTAATCTTTTCAGATGTCGATTGCTAATTACATATTTGTGTTTTCTAACATATTTAGTTTTAAAACTCCAAAGGCGAACTTTTGAAATCTGTTACCGATAACAAAGTTCATTCACACAATAATAATGCCGATAACATTTTGATAAAAGCTATGACAAGAGTAAACGTATCCATTCATTTGTCGTGTTCTTAATGAAGGTATATCATGTTTTCATTTAAATTCTGGAAGAGAGTGATATCGAAAACCGTAAGGAGATGGTTAATGTTTCTTTGATTCGGCTTTGTATCATACATAACCGAACTCACTACAGCTTAAAAACTTACCCAGAGTTATTTATCATCATCAGAATTATCATCAGAAGGTTTTCAGCAGAAGGTTGGTTGTCGGAAGGTTGTAATAAGTGGAATTGTGTAGAATAGTGTAAGAATACAATATAGATTTTTCCTGCTAAAATAAGAAACTTATTAAAAGAAATGAATAACAATAATTCGTAGAAATTAATGTTCAATTAGAAACATGTATTGAGATAAGGGTATCAAGAGTTCGTAAAAATATTCTTAGTAGTAATTTGCTGAGTATATGCGTAGGTACATGTACAGTAGGAATGTCTTTGGATGTAGAAGAAGAAGTAAAAGAAACCAGCACAAGAGAAAGAAGGAGGGGGACAACGTTCCACGCGACCTATGTCAGTGCCGGTTGAAGTTTTCCCGTTACATTTTAGTAGTTTCGTCTTGATGCTCCCATCTGACTATGTTGATATGTCACAGAATATCCTTAAGTTATTAAGTCTGGTCATGTAACTGGCTCCAGAAGCACTTTCTGCTTTAGCTGTGAAAAACTGACGTCAGCGTTTATTTTTCTATTTTGTATCCAATCAGGATCCAGAGTTTGCATTTCACACCAACTTGTGTAATTTTCCATGATTTGGTCTTTTTTTCCAAAATGTTTTTAGTCGTTTGTCGTTGTACAATTTTACTTTGTATGTTTTATTTGGGTTTTTCAAAATGGTTTTAATTCTTAATTTTTTATCCGCCACAATATAAAATTAACAACGAGGACACTTTAATAATTCTAAACTATTCATGTACCATGGGGAAAATAAGTATTTCCTCTCTTGCTGATTTTCTGAGTTTGCTACATTACCAAAATAGGAAGGGTTTATAATTTTTAGCATCCGAATCATTCAGAGAATGGTTGGGATAAATTGCTCTAGCCAGATGATACTGAAATTGAACTTTTTGGTATCAAATCGACCTGCCATGTTTGGAAGTAAAAACTGACATGGACCCAAGAACACCATCCAAACCCTTAAACAAGTAGGTTTAATCAACAAGATCTTTCCGCGTATTTCATTGTTGTTTCATCCCCTTTCTCATCATCACGTTCACTCCAAGTTTTGACATTGAAAGATAGAATATGAAACAAAATGTAGAAAATTACATTATATTAAATGTTGAACATTTATTTGTGTTTTATTGAAAAACAAGTATTTCAACCCATAACAAAACATAACTGAGTAGTCAGTGAAAATTCTTGTTGGCAAACACAGAAACCAGACATTTCCTTTACTTGGTTAACAAGTTTTTACAAATCCCAGGTGGGTGGATTTTGTCCGACTCCTCTTTGCAGATCATCTTCAAATCCTTAAGGTTTGTAAGTTGTCGTTGAGAAAAGAAGCTTCAGCTCACATCACAGATTCTCTAAATAATTAAGGTCCGGAGACTGACTAGGGCACTCCCTTACCTTAATATGCGTTTTCTTCATCTACTTCTTCGTTGACTTCGCCGTAAAGCATAATGCTTCCACCTACTTGTTTAAGGGTTTGGATGGTGTTCTTGGGTCCATGTCAGTTTTTTCTTCCAAACATGGCAGGTCGATTTGATACCAAAAAGTTCAATTTCAGTATCATCTGGCTAGAGCAATTTATCCCAACCATTCTCTGAATGATTCGGATGCTAATTTGTAAACATCAGACCGGCCCGTTCATGTGCCTTCTGGAATATGGAGACCTTGCGGGCACTATTTTATTTCAGTTTACTACGAGGTATTGTGTTACTAATGGTCATCTTAGTGGGTTTGGTCTCAGCTGCCTTGAGACCATCAACAAGATCTTTCCGCGTATTTCATTGTTGTTTCATCCCCTTTCTCATCATCACGTTCACTCCAAGTTGAAGCTTCAGATCGAGAAAGTTTGACAGTCAATAGTTGTTTCTTCCATTTTCTTATAATCGCATCTTGACTCGTTCTCACCTAGCTGTTTGCCAATCCTCTTGTAGCCTATTTCAATCTTTTGCTGATATACAACGTTGTTGCAAGTGTACTTAGACAATTCTTTCGTCTTGCCCATTGTGGAGAGATTCTGATCCATTGAAGTATTCCGTGAACTAATGTTTTCTATACAAGTAATGAGTTCTTTATTAGTAGTAATAATTGAGTAATAAAACTAGACTATATTTCTCAATGTCACACAATAGGATGCGAAATATTGTTTTAATAAAACACAAATAAATATTCCAAAAATTATATAATGTGTTATCTAGATTTTTTTTATATCTCGCACTTTCAAGACAGTTCTACCCGGAAAATTATAGACTGTTTTCATTTCTGTAAGGTTGCAAATTCAGAATATCATTATTTGAGAAATAACTTATAATTAAATTTATTATAAAATTGAACATAATTTCTCGGGCAGCATTTTATACTACTCCACAAGTATTACCTCATTAACTTTTCAATACAAAATGTAAATATAATTCTGGTGAATTTAGTAATTATTCTGAATAGTTTAGTTTCTCTGATGATATCTATGTGAAATATAACAATTACAGTTTACATTGTTTGGACTGTCGTCCTCATCTTTATTGACATCTTTACGACGTTTCTGCTGTGGTACGCTTCAGTTTTCTTCAGGTGATATTAGTTTTAAATTTCAGCCGAACCATTATTTAGTCACTGAATCTGTAAATATGGCAATAAGGATGAGGACATAAGTTCGAACAATAAATATATTTTAAAGAGCTACAATACCTCATTACAAAAATAGAGACAGATGACGCTTGAATATATATGTACATGGAATCGTATATTTTTTATTTACGTCACTTCACTGCTGCATGTACATTTAAATTGAAAGTTTTGCCGTATTACAAACTTTTAACGACAGCGGTAAAGGTTAGTTGCATATATTGCAGTAGGACCATCAATAACTTTTGTCAATGTTTGAAAAGTGTTACACTATCTACCCTGAATTAACTAGCTGGCTTTAACTTTTCAGGTCAAAAACGAAAGCACAGAAATACTTTGAGACATAGAAATTAACTGGAAGGAATCTTTTTTCATCGTGACCTCAGCTGCTTCATGTTTTTTTTATTTTCACTTAATTATTTTATATGAGAGCGCATTTGAATAAAAACACTATTTTTGAATCAAGCTACATTTGAAGTCAGTGCAGAGAAACACGCTGAAGCATTCAATGCACAAATGAATTTGACTTCACACCTAATTTTTACCATGTTTTATTCTTTCTGAACATTTCTAACATTTTATAGCTCTCAAGAATTCTTATCTTTTCGCTATCAGCCAGCAAATATTTAGGCCCCACAAACCGGTTATGTGACCAGGAGGCATAGAGCTCCGTTACGCAATTACTACTCATAATAAGTTACCTGTATAAACTACAATAGTACACGGAACTCTTCAATAAATCACAATTTAATCTCTCAACTTTAGGTAAAACGAAAGAAGTGTCTAAGGAGGTCCACGACAAACTTGTACACCTGCATTCATGGAGAATATTCAAATGAACTGCGCACTTTAGTTCCAGCAGTCCTTACATTTACGGCTAAGATACAACTTGCCACGTCCATTTTAGCAAACGACTCTGATTCCCTTCGTATTCTTTTACTGAAATGAATATTCTACAAAAGCAGCTTCTTCCAACGAATGATTGCCTTCTAGAACAGACACCTGAGACTTTGCTTCAGAGTTCACCATAAAAATGACCTGTTGATCTAGCGTAAACTTTTAGCTTCTACACATATCCGCATAATATGTGACGCTATAACTTTTTACCTTGAGTAACCATCAAGCCGTGTATAGGCTGAACATTAACTTTAAAAAAGCATAAATAAACTCCTAATTCCTGTACTCCTAACCATTTGCACAACCCGGTTACGGAAGTTACGCGTTTCTTTCTTCTGGTTCTCTTTCCTTCAATATATCCTGCGAGTATGAAGTTTACCAAACCTTTTCCAATGTTATGTGCCCTACATATTTCAGCCCCCACTCATCAGGCTCCATGTAAATTTTAGTAGTCACTTCCTCTAAAACTGTTCATGTGTTCAAACCATGGTATTCTCAACATCATTGATTAGTGGTACTCACACCAAATATTAAGTTTTCTATAGGGAGCGTCCCAAGAAGAATATACTACAAACTAGAGAAATTGCAGCTTATCGATAAGATTATTGTTCTAATAGATTTTGTTTTTATATCATTGACACATTTGTGACAATAATGGATATTATTTAAATGTATGTATATAGTTATATATATATATATATTACTCTAACTTTCCTTTAGAAAATGACAGGCATCATATGAATTGTCTTATTACAAATTACATTAACAGAATAGTTATCTATGTATCATCGTGCTGAAAATAACTTTAGAGGTGAAATGATTGTACAAATAAATAAATGAGGGTGTTTGTTGCTTGTTTTGCGTAATGTTATGGTGACATACCCATATGACAATTGAACTTTTCCAAACTATATAAGTAGCAATTCTTATTAGTAGAGAAAGTAAGAGGTGAGAGTGAGAGCGGAATCTATTACAGCAGATAACACTGACAGCCAGACAAAACAGTTTAGATAATAATCGCCCATTGTTATATATTTGTACTAGTGTCTTTGTAATATTATTTGTTTAACACTTACGTCTTTCTGTCTTTATTTTGGCCTTAACGGAACACAACTTGGTGACAAGGTCATTACAGCCTATAAATGAAGTATATTAAACAGCAGATAGTGAACTATAAAGCCACTGAAGAAAACAACTTTTAGAAAGTAACTGAAAACAAGATTGAATATATTATTACTGATATTTCTTTGGATTTTATTAATGATCCTTTAATATGTAACAAGAACACAGTATCATATATGATATAAAAAATCTGAGCATAGTTGAATGACATGTTTACACATATGCAAAACTAGCAGTATAGCCAGGCGTTGCTCGCGTGTAATGAAAGCTTTAACACTAATCCATGGTCCTGGAGCTCAGACTCTTTGGACTTTGACACGAAAGACTAAAAAGCAATAGTTGTTTCCAGTTAAAGCAAAACCGTAGACTGAAAGAAAAATGAATGGATGTAAGTGAGAATTTTGATTTCCGGGTATCGATATCAATTAAGTTGTTTTCGTCGTAAACTGAATTTTGAAGGCTAAATAAGTCCTCTGAGTAAATGGTATCATGGCAGAGACTAAGAACTAAAATTATACACACTTAGAGCCAAACCCAAAGCAAAAACTAAAATAAAAGGGCTGAAAAAAGTACAGACATACAGGCAGATAAATAGAAACACACACAAACATCTTGGCTTTTATATGTATATATATATATTATCAATTTTCTGCACTATTGTAAGAACTGCAACCTTGAAATTTCTGAATATCGTTTCTTATGAAATTTGGTTAAAATCGGACAACTCCTTCTATAACCCGATTTTTTCGATTATCCATTTTCGATATTTATCGTGGGTGCCTCGACACAAAACCTAGCTGAGAACACTCGCAGACGCTTATACTACAACTGTGTCAATTTTCAAGAAAATCGGTTCAGCCGTTTCGGGGTCTACAGGTAACGGACACACACACAGACACACACACAGAGAAAAATTTCCATTTATTAAAAAGTTTAGAATACGTCTGGAGAGAAAAAATTTCCTAGCATAACATAATGAACCGAACCTATTAGCAGCTGACCTAGAAAGAGATACCGTAATAGTTACAGGTGCTAACCGAAATATTTCATTATACGATTTTGGAATTTGCACGGATATTTTATTAGTCAACATTTCCAAGATGAGGTATTTTAATTATTGACACTATTTACATTCTTCGAACTGTTGTCCTCATCTTTCTTTCCATATTTCCTAATTTTCGGTCGTTGTCCGCTCTGACCTTCTTCTGATTATAATTTCGAACTAAAATTTTATTTCTTTCATTGTGGTCGATTGCTCGTCATCCATGAGTCAGCTACCTGCATTTAACAACTCATTATTTTTCAGCTCAGCTGTAAATAGATATTGAATTTGGTAAGGACAACAATTCAAATAATGTAAATAATGTGGATATTTTTATTTTCTAAGAACTCGCCATCAGCTTTTTCGTTCATTCAATGAAAAATTAGGCTTCATCAAGAATCTAAAATAAATGAAAACAAAAAAATAACTTTCCACCGTTATAATTTTTTTGGAATATTTTTTGCATTGAGTTGTCTGAAGTATTTTGATATTATCATTTATTATTTGTCTTCTATTGATATCTATTTTTGGAATGTTCAAGTTATATACTGACTAATAAGTACACGGATTTGTCAAAGTGCCCATAAATGCCAAGTCAAACTCCGAGAGAGAAAACTGTTAAAAGTACATGCCGTATTTACTAAAATTACTCATGAACCCAGGCCGGTAGCTGACAAGTATACTCTTAAAAAAATGAGGTAGCTAATTAAACAGGTATATTGATGAATTATACATTTGTACAATAGAAAATAATATTAGTTACCTCTTTACAATTTAAGGTCATCTACTCAATGTTTAGTTGAGCTGCTATGAGTCCGCATATATCTTTGCAAACCAGATATTCCTCTGCATATATTCCTACATAGGCGACCAGATTGTATACAGAGACTTGAACGTCACTTTCTTATCTTATGTTTTCATGTTGCAATTTTGTCCGATGGTACAACTGCAAATTATATGCATATATACTCTTTAAGATTATTATTCCCAGAGTGAAACTATCAGCCAATCTAAATTTTGAATTTATAAAAATTGAAAGAAATACCAGCAGAACAGCATTTACTAATTATTTGACAGATGTTAATTTTCTGACGATAATTTTTATCAAAAAAACTTTCATGGAAGTAGTTCGAATAAGCTTTTTGCTATCGTACCTAGATTTTATGAATTCAAGTGAAATCCTTGAATGGGGACGAGATCTCATACATTTACACTTGAGTAGGCTAGATGTAACCGTAAGTTCTATGCTAAAAATTAATTTTATCGCACTTTTTGCGTTGAAACTCTTCCAGTTCCATGATCTTCAGCCAAATTTGATTGTTACAGTATTAAATGTAATGTTAATCGATTTCTACTGTCTTACTGATAATTTCTTTTTGTTCTCTAAGTTAGTTATATTTTGTTTCATATTTCTTCCGCATAATAAGTAACAGAGTGCAAATGAAAAAGAATTAAATTGAAAATATTTTCATTTCTCTGTAACATTCGTTAATCTATTCACTCTTCCCTTGTTTTTATTTTCGTATTGTAACCAAGTAGCTTTTTCCCATGTATTTTGTCATCTTAAGCGATCATTTTTATGTTATTGGTAGGGTGTAACGTCTTATGGAATAACTTTTATCATATGATAATTGTAATTATTATTTTATAAAACAAACAAACAACATTATATTAAATATCTTTCACATGATGTGATGGTATATTGAGGTTTTCATGAAATATTTAATGTTCATGTTAAAAAAACGAATAATATATAATTGCGTCACTTTGTAGCAGACATAGTATTTAATACATGGATTTCCAGTGATGTCTCACCCGGTTTACCAGTTAAAACAACGTTAAATTAGGTAAGTTAAAATTGCAGTTCTGTAAAACCGCCCAAATAAAGTCAACAGAATCTCATTTACTAATATTTCTGACTACAGCACGACATAAAAATGACTGAAGTAGGTGAAAATACTGAAGAAACACACAGACCATGATGAATATTCGGAGAGTTTATACAAATAGATTTCCAGATAATCTAAACTAAAATTTAAAAATGCAATAGAAACGAACAATATTTGCTCTTTTAAATAAAATATCAATCTGTCTATCAATATATATATATATATATATATATATATATATATATATATATATATATATATTGGCATCCGTAGCCTGATCTGTTTTGCTGTAACACAGTTCATCAATACGGTTAAACATCCGATTGCTCCTAGCCAGGATTGAAACTCAACCGAACTAACATCAATCAGCGATTCTACCTGTGAGTTATTGGCTCTCGGTAGATGAAGGCAGATTTAGCGGATTCACAAGTACGATATATATATATATATATATATATATATATATATATATATATATATATAGTATTAGTAAGGACAATTTCCAATTTGTAAATATCGGTTAGTAAAATTAAACGAAATACAATAGCTGCTGTCTATAACACTCTTTACCCAAAAAATAATATATATATTAGGTTGTGCCAAAAGTTCGTAAACACGTGTGGAAAGTTGAATTTTTATGCAATTTTGCGTTTATACTGTTATAGTGATCTTCATCTTTGTATTCCAAATGGCAACTGATAAAATTGAGCTGCGAGTTTTGCAGAAAAGCTGCAGAAGAGATTTTTGCTTCCGAAGATGAAGGAACAATTGCATATGCGACGATCTCAAAGTGGTACAAGCGTTTCAATTCTGGCGACATGAATCTTGAAGATAAACCTCGTTCGGGACGGCCGTTAAAGTTGAATGATGGAGACTTGAAAAACCGGGTTGTATATTGTGCCTTCATCGAGCATTCGAGAATTGGCTCATGAGCTTGGAATTGGCAAATCTACAATTCACCGATATGTGAAGCAACTTGATTTTGTTCACAAAAGCCGCGCCAAGATCCGCACGAACTCACCGAAGCACAACCCAACAGACAAGTGGAAATTTAACGGCAATTGCTCAGCAATCCATTGGACGAGCGTTTTTGGAAGCGCATTGTGACATCCGACGAGAAATGGGTCTATCTGGTTCAGCACAATCGAGACAAGCGATGGGTTCAGAAAGGGCAAGTGAAACCGTCATGGATTTGGCAAGAAAGTCATGTTGTGCGATTGGTGGAACTTTGAACGAATCGTGCATTTTCAGTTGGTTCCGAATGATCTGGCCATCAGTGCAGAACTTTACTGTCAGTGGGTCTACGAAAAGTTGAAGAAAATGTATCCGGCTCTGACCAAACGAAAGCGCGCTTTGATGCAGCAGGACAAGGTCAAGCCACACACCGCCAGGAAGACCAAAGACAAGATTGACGACATGGATGGCGTTGAGGTTCTGCCACATCCAGCCTACACTTCTGACTGTGCTCCATCAGATTACGGCCTTTTCCGCACAATGCAACACTTTTTGAAGGGCCGCCGATTCGATTCGTTTGATGAAGTCGATGAAGCGTGACAAAAACTCTTTGATTCGAAGCCGGCTAATGGTACTTTGACAAGATCCGATAGCTTGCAGATCGATGGCAGAAAGTCTTGAAAAATGATGGTCTTTATTTTGAGCTATAATTTTTGTTGTTTTTGCGAGTAAAATTGCAATTTTTTGCAAGTGTTTTCTGGTAACCTTAGATTACTTGGCAAGTAAAAATTCAATTTTTGCAAGTGCTTACTAACTTTTGGGACAACCTAATATATTGTTGTGTATTCTTGTTTAGAAAACCACACAATATAAGAATAACACAAAAGAGATATGAGAGGAAAAATGTAACTATATTGAACAAAAGATTTACAACCTGTACAAAGTTTGTAGATTTAGAAATACTTGTTAAAGGGGGTTAAATATATACAAAGAAGTAAGTCCGGATAATAAGTCTATATTCTCCAACGAGCGGCGGTTAAACTGCACTGACAAACACTAACTCTAGCAACAGCAACTACGACAACTCAACTATCGTTCTCTGTAAACAGGATTATTTGTATAGTTTGGAAGAGACCATAGGGTGTGTAAAAAGGAGCGATACCCCAAGACTCCCCCGCTAGGTTCTTTTTGGGAGGAGCTAGCATTTTTTTGGTTTCCAAAACATTTTTTCTATCGCGCCAAACCATTTTTTGAAATGACGAATTTGGCTCTTCGTTCTTCCTTTGATTTATGTGTGTTAGCCTCGTGTGCGAATTTTTCCCGAAACTATTGGTGTGATAAATACGATTTTCTTTTGCGCGATTTGTTGTCATTTATTTATTTCTTGAAAATACCCCTACCGTCACGCTTTTTTATTTTTTGCAACTAGCAATAATGGGTAACTCCCATATATTAAATTTTTCCTTCCAATCCATTCATATCAGGTTGCGTGTGTGTTTTTTGTTACGTAGATTTTGAATTTTTTAGTTTTTCGTTAAATTTTGCATTTACAATCATTTCTCTTTCCAGTTTAATTCTTTTCCCTGTTATTGATTTTACGATTTTTTGGTGTGTAGCATGGTCGGCCTATTTAACTTCCACCATGTTTGTAAGTGTACAATTGTCAAATCAGATGCCGAATGCAGTTGCAATTTAAAATTTAATTCAGAATTTCCATTTCAACATATCTTCTGGTGTTTGCATTATTATTTTCCACTCAATCAGATCTTACTCTACTAGATTTATTTCTATTTCTACATACTGATGCTTTGTGACCCACCTTACGACACTCTCTTCAATTGTTATATTTTTAAAAGCAATATTTACGCCAATACCATCCACCACATCTGTAACATGCAGAAGGGGGAGGCTTGATTTTTACTGAAATCTTGTCAACCGTACGCATGTTTTTTTCTCTTTTGCATTATAGTTTTGTTTCGTTTGTGGGAAGGGTACAAAATGTAAGTTACTTTTACCTTTCGAATGTACGTTACTCCTGACTCTTCAATGCGCTTGCTATCTTTCTTTCTGCTGAGGCATTTCTGTCACTCTTCTGCTAATTTTTGTAATGTTAGACCTGGCTCGATTTGCAGTTTAGTCAGCATGCGTTTCTTCATTTCGCTGTCTTTAGCAGCAACTAGTCCTTGGACACTTGAAATTGGCTGGGGTAAGTTTCGACAATTTAAATTCGTCACAATGTTTATTGACGATAGCTGCAAATGTAGAATAGTTCTCGTTTTCGTATTTTCTGAGATTAAGGCATTTCCAAATTTTATGGAACAACGAGACTTTTGGGCTAAATTGTTCTGTGGTGCCTGGCACTGCCTCATCGAACGTTAGATCATTCTTATTTTTGTGGGGAGAATAGCGTCTACGAACTGGGTGTGTTCGTCTGTGCCTAATCTCCTTAGTAGAAGTCTTAATTTTTTTCTTCTCACTCCAGTGCTGAGAGTTGATATTAAAAATATCCTCGTATCGCCTGTAATACTCTGCGAAACTTTTTATCTTCCTCTATTCAGTATTTGAAAATTTCAATAGCGTTCCACGCAACATCCGTGTGGAGGAGACATTTTCTCTCCAGGGCTGTGCTTGTTAATTTTAATAACAGTTCTTGCAGTTGTGTTTGTCGTTTTTCGTTTGTCTTTTGCATTTCAATTTGTCTTTCTTTAATTTGCTTTTGCATTTCCATCTGTTTTATTTTTATTGATGTTGTCTTTCTTCGGTACTCTTTATGCTTTCGAGTATTCCCTTTTGAAAATCTTCCATTTGTTTCCGTTATTAGTGTCGACAACTTTTTTGTAGTCGACTTGTTTGTGTCAGTTTGTAGCACATTTTCTTAAAGTGATTCAAAGGAGAGAAAAGAATTTCGTCACAATTTTGTTGTGCAACTTGTGCGCGAATCTGTTTCGCTAATTTGATGTTGTTGATAACTCTTATGTAATTTTCGAGGTCGTCGAGGATAAGTTTCTTTTTCCTTGATGTTATGCGTAAGTTCGTTCTTTTTTGGCACCAATTTGCTTTTTACGACTGATGTGACAACGTCTTTTTTCCTGCGTGTGCACTTGTTAGAATCCTCGTTGCCAAATTCTTCTTTGTCGAGAATGTATTTTTTCCTCCGCGTGAATTTGTACCAATCCTTCGAATTTTCGTCGCCAAATTGTTGTTTGGCGAATGACATGAAACACGTTTATTTCTCCGCGTGACTTGATCGAATCAACGTAGTTAAATTTTTGTGGATTCTTGTTTAGAAACAACACAATAGAAGAATAACACAAAACAGTTATGAGAGGAAAAATGTAACTATATTGAACAAAAGATTTACAACCTGTACAAGGTTAGTAGAGTCAGAAATACTTGTTAGTGGAAGTCAAGAATATACAAAGAAATAAGTCTGGGTATTAAGTCTATATTCTTGCTGACCAACGAGCGGCGGTTCAACTGCTCTGACAAACACCAAATCTAACAACAAACATCTCTATATTTAGTTGTCCCTCCCAGTAAGGGCAACATGTGACACATGGTCAGTTTAACTGGGATTTCCGGGCTATTTGGCCCGGCCAAAAAATATCTGTCTATTTTTGCCCAGTCGTGCTTCTACCCTTCGGCGGAACCACGACTGGGTTATTGCTCCCTGCTCGGAAGCAGAGTGCGCCCTCTACACGAAAGTAGGGAGCTGACAGTGTCATAGTTGCAGAGACAAATGCCAACTGACAACTCATTATTTAGTTGTCCCTCCCAGTAAGGGCAACATGTGACACAATGGTCAGTTTAACTGGGATTTCCGGGCCATTTGGCCCGGCCAAAAAATGTCTGTCTATTTTTACCCAGTCGTACCTCTACCCTTCGGCGGAACCACGACTGGGTTATTGCTCTCTGCTCGGAAGCAGAGAGCGCCTTCTACCCGAAAGTAGAGAGCTGACAGCGTCGTAGTTGGAGAGGCAAATGCCAACTGACAACGCAACTATTGTTCTTTGTAGACAGGATTATTTGTATACTTTGGAAGAGTCCCTAGAATGTGTAAAAAGAGGCGATCCCCCAATATATATATATATATATATATATATATATATATATATTTATATATATATATATATGTGTGTGTGTGGGGGGGTGTCCAAAGGAATAAAAACGAAAAAAATAATTACAACATTAAACATATTAATTTAAATTGATGCTCAATATAAAAATATAGCAATGAATATTCTTATTAATTATTTAAGACAATAACATGTGCAAACTACTACAAAATTATCCTTTTTTTTAAATTGAAAAATAATGTCTCATTACGTGTTTAATATTTCTGGCAATACAAGTTTAATATAATAAAAAATAAAAAAACATCACTTTCTTTAATTCTTTTATTCATTTATTTCATTTTGTATGAGGCAAAAAGGTATTAAAAATATGGGGAAAGACAGAAAGAAGAGAAGATAAAAACAACATGAGAAATCTAGAAAACAAAAGGAGGATGAAAGGGAAAGATACAGGAGAAATAGTATATAAAGAGGAAAATATGTGAAGAAATATAGAGCGTAAAGAGCCAATGTAAACGTCTCAGAGAGAGAAATTTTAAATTTTGGCCGGAATTTAGTTTCAGACAGATATTGTCATCGGTTACATGGTGTAATTTCCAAAATTATTGTGGAAATGTTGCCATATATCGTTTTTCCTTATTAGTATAAGATGAAAGATGATTGTAAAAACGTTTTTTAAAATTGTTCATTGTATTACTAATATAAACTTTAGTAAGCCTAGTGATGAGATAGAACAGATATAGGCAAGGGACTTTATTAAACACTAGTTAGATAACGAGATATATTTAAATTTGAAATGTAAATTTATTTCATTTTATTCATTACATTAAGATAAATTAATTTATGTCTTCGTGGTTTGTTTTTTTAAATATCCTTGATTTTACGTTGAATGAATAATTTATTTTTCTGTTTGTGTATGTGATTTCATCATTTTTTATGCCAAAAGATTTAACTTGAAAAATTGTAATCGATGTATATATATGTCTGCAATTCACTTCTGGACAAAATTTCAAACTTCTCTCCCTTGGCCGTTTTCCATTATCTCACCAATTTCTTTTCTTTCGACATTTTTCCCTTTTTCTAGATTTCCTCTTCATTTTCTACTCCTTCTGTATATTTCCTTTACCTCTGTCGTTTCTTTATCTTTATTAAAGTACTATTTCTTTAAATGAAATTATAATAAATTCAACTTTGCCGAGGAAAATGTTTTTATTGGTTAAATGTATGACTCATTAGGAAATTTAAATAATCAATTTTTAGAACTTTGACCTCTATTTCCGGAAATCTCTTCCGAATAGTAAAATAATAAATGCAATAAACCTCTGATAATATTTAATTTGATAAATTTTAATGGCGTTAATACATAATGTACATGAAGGACACTTATTATTACATTAGATTTAAGTGGAGCGTGGGTAACAGATGTAAAAACATTTTTAACAAGATTTTTAAAAACTAATACTTTCAAAATAATTTAAATCATTTGTCATGAATACTAAATATTTCATTAAAATCTAACAATTATTTGATATTTGCGAGAGTTTCCAATATGTTTGTCACCTGAAAAAAGAGAGTTATGTAATATTACGTTTTCTAATGTAAAACGCTTTGGTTAGCTGCTAACTCAAATCAAAACAAGATTTTCTGCCAAAATTTCGAACATGCTAGAAGGGATTAAAAAATTTTCAAGATAATTAAAAATTACTTTCATCATTCCTCCTTATAATAATATAAACATTTTAATAAAAAAGTGTGTTTTTCTTAAGATTATGGCCTCTCTTTATTCGTACTATGCTGTTTTTAACGATTTAGGGCATAATACACACACACAAACAGAGATTGGCTAGCCGTCCTAGAATACATGCAGACTTGGAAAAAAGCGGTAAGATATTATTTATAGATTTTCTTTTGTATTGGGGGTCATTTTTCTTTTTCTGTGTCATGGATTTGTCACTGAGCATCGTATTTGGTCTGTTTTTGTAATTTAGACAATATCACTTTTAAGGCAGATACCTGTTTTTGTTTGTTTTTTTTTCTGTTTTTTTGCTTACGTATTCTTTTAATTTTTTGCTACTTTCGGGTTTTCTGTCGATATTTTAAAAATTTATTGTTGGTCGTTGTTTTTTATTTTAATACGTTTTCTTTGAAACCATGCCAGGTTTTGTCTTGGTTTACTTTGAGATTCTATGGGTTCATATATATATATATATATATATATATATATATATATATATATATTGACTGAGTTTGATTATTATACAAAATCATTGATAAATAGCGCGAACTTTTTTAAAAAGTTAATTAAGGAAAAATAAAGAATGATGTTTCCTTTGAATTTTTGTAAAATCGGACTTGAATCGAAAGCAAAAATGACAAGAGAATTTCAAATCAAGACATGAGAGAAAATAAACTATCAGCAAATAATGTATGTGTATATCTAGCTGTTTGACCTTTAAATTGAGAACTTGCGTTTAATCTAATCTTACAATAAAAACCATAGAATCAATGTACCACAGAGGGATCTCCAACAGAACAATTAACCTGGAAATATTTATAGAAAATACAGGGAAACTACATTAAGGAGCTGGGAAATTATCTGAAGATGAGTTACCAAATCAGGACTAATGACATTGTCACTAATATTCTATTCATTGACGAATCGTAGACTTTTAAGAAAGTAAGTGTGATTCGGGTGGGAAAGCGGAAAAATTGTTTAGAACGTAACAGAGTCTCCTACACACACACACACACACACACACACACACACACACACACATATATATATATATATATATACATATATGTGTGTGTGTGTATATGTGTGTGTGTGTGTGTATTTGTGAGTGTTTTTGAGTGTATCTGTTTGTTCTAGCATTCGTTGGCATCTTCAGATATGTTTTGCATACAAGTTGATTTCTATTTCAAAATAAAATACAATGTAATGAAAACAAATGACTTGAAGAAGAAGATATTAAATATAATGATTGGTGTGTGCTTTAAATTCGTTTTAGAGAAATGATACACATAATTTTAGCTAATCTTTCATAAAATCAACTTAAGTTACACCTGATATTAATTGATATGAGGTGAAACTATTTACTATTTTTCTAATTGTAACATTTCAGTTTTTTGTCTAAATAATAGAACAATTAATAAGGGTAAATGCCTATGCTGTTTTTATTACAAAAAAAAATTAAATGAATTAAGAAAAGTGTATTTCAAAATCATGTATTCCTTGTTATTGCTTGAGAAGTTAATTAATCAGTTTCTTATTAAGAAATACGTTTACAGTGAATATTAATATAAATTCTTCTTCAAAAATCATGTTGTATAAACAAACTAAAGTCAACAAATATATATATATATATATATATATATATATATATATATATATTTATGTGTGTGTGGATGTGTGTGTGTTTTGTGTGTGTGTGTGTAACCAAATTACTATGTCGCAATTGACAATAAGAATGACATATAAATATATAAATATGTTTCTGATTTTCTACCTAATGTTTTTTGCTGTCATTATTATTCGGAAAATTATTAATTAGCATCTGGACAGTGGAAATAGATGATATATCAAAAAAATCAGAGGCCCACACACATAAATGAAAAAAGCACACAGACTCACACACACAAACACACTCACATATATCTTTTTCTTCTATGTGCTCTGTCCCTTCAGGACGTAGGTGATCATGGCTTTCCACATTTCCCTATCCCTGGTGGCTCTGAGCACGCCTTCTGCTGTTACACCATGCAACCCTCGCTCCGTCATCCACCTGATTAGGTCCTTAAAATATGTTATTCGTTCTTTTCCCCTGTCTCTTTTTCCCTCAATGCATTTGTATAAAGCCTGAAATGGATAAATTGCCGTCTACCTTACGCAAAAATAAAAATAATATCATGTTTCATTTATATATATATATTTACTATAAAAACGTAACTAAGTTGAAATAATAAAGAATAAATTTATTCACTTATGACTTCTCCCACAACTACCCTGCGTACATAATCATCAAGTCTAAGTGGTTATATGGTCGGAAAATTCTCTGACAGCCATGATTGGGTTCTACTGCTTGTGTGTCATGGTGCAATATCCTAAAATCAGATATAGGGTTTTCCAGCAGATATTCTCTTGACGCAGTGTAGTATTAACACTTTAAAATATTTTATGCAGACCACCGTGTTTCGTCTGAGGCTCTCATAAAATAAAAAATCAGGAGTTCTTCCTCATTAGAGCGATCAAAGTGAGCTTCTGAGATTTTGCAATCACTATCAGACTCATCAACTTTCATTGTATCTTTTGAACTCTCCTCAGATTGACAATCAAACACTTAGAATTGCTCGTATTGAATCTTCTGTTGCGATTAGCAAGTAGTACAATAATCCGTTTCCAATGTTTTGGAAGATTGAATTGCAGTATAATGCTCTTTTTCTCCCAGACGTTGCTTAACTGAGCCTACAATATTGTGCGATCGATAAAATAAAAAATAAAGAAAACGTTTGAGCGAAATTAAAATTATAAAATGGCGATAAGTTACTTATCATACCTTGTATAAGCAAGTTTCTTTAAATTTGACAAACAGATTTTGTTCATTTAATTTTTTAAACATCCCTTTTTTATTTGAAATGTTCTAAATTATAGCATAACGCATCTCTCCAAGTGTATATGTGGAAGGAGACATACTTATCTTAATATTTAAGGATATATTATCTGTTGATAATGATCGATGTATGGTCAATTTCAAACCCGTAATTGCCCTGCTTAAGATACTTTTAAAAAATAATTGCCTTTTTTAAGATTGCCTTGAGAAAAGAAAGAAATATAATCCTTAGTTTAATGCGAGGGAGCGAAAGAAATTATTATTAGTAGTATTGTTGATTTTGCAGTTTATTGTAAATCGCAATATGAGTCGAGTTAGAAATATTTATAAAATACTTGTATGCTTGTAAAATCTGAGAAACAGAAAAAAATCTGAAGATTGAAAAGAATAGAAAGGAAAAATATATTTTTCCATTGTTTATTCAAAAGTCGATCAGAAGATTTGGTTTTTCGGCCGGTAGAAGTGAAAAATAGAGATAGATAAATCAAGATTGACAAAGATTTTGCTGAGGTTAAGAAGGTTAACAAGGTTAAAGAATTAACTATAGGAATAAAAACGAATTATAAATCTCACTGGAATCAGAATTTCCAAGCTTGAAGCTAGATTGCTGACGTAATCAGTTAAATCAAGAAGAAGATGAAGAGAAATTACGCCAGAGAAAAATATTGTTACCTTATTGGTTGACCCACTCCTACCTAGAAATGTGGAGGAGGAAATAATATCATTGGTCAAAGATTGGATTTGCATAGACACACCGGGTCCACCCCGTACATCCCAAGAGAATTTGGAACAAACATAAAAATCGAGATCTTGTCATTTAAGTTAGTTCGATAAGCCCAGTCGGTTCTCGGCCCAGAGATGTAACGACTGAGGGAAAAGTGTTTCCAGCTGGAGGCCTCGACCAAGAAGACTGGTCGCTACCCATTGGGCTCTGGGCTGAAGATGTAAATAAACGTTGAAAAGCCTGCCGACGACCAATTTAAAAGTATAAAATCAAATAATGCGCCTCTGGTAGTGTCCTGGCTAAAGATCTATAGAAACAGAATGAACCAAGAAAGAGTTAAATTAACTGAAAAAAGACTTTTTTCTTTCCGAGTGAAAGAGACAAGAGGCATCTACTATCATCACCAACCCAGCACCACTTCAGCCGTTTCCGTAAAGCTTCGGCAAAAAGCCCTGAAAAGATTACTTTTAAGAAATGTAAATTGGACAATCGAAAGCTCTGATTATTCTAAATGAAACATTTCGCTCCGTCGTGAAAACTGAATTCGTCGACTGTATATTCTGCTTCTGTTGCTAATTTATATATATATATATATATATATATATATATATATATATATATATATATATATATATATATATAAAGACTTTTCCGCAACTTATCCAGGCGTCTTCAAAATTATTTACTTATATTTTTAGGAGCCGTGTTTTATTTTATCGACACAAGTGTTCACGTGTGTCCGGTCTGGTTTGAGGTGGTAGAGAAACGGCTACCGGGTTTTCAACGTGTCTTTCCTGAGATCAAAATATACAGCATGGCCAGGAAGGTTCAGGGTTGTAACAGAAGCCTTGACGACCAGCTACTGTGATGAGACCATCACAACTAGCGACCCGAGAGTGTCGTCATAATTGGTGCCGTGTCCACAGCATCGACCCTGACTCATGTTCCGGTCATCATAATTGGCTTCCGGACCGTGGGTTTAGCCAGCCAGCCAGCCTGAGGTTGTGTCACACAATTAACGCTTTAACTTCAGTGTTCATATTGATGCGTATATGATTATTTACCGTTATACTTTTTCTTTAATGTTTGTTTAATCGTTAGTCAATTGAAACATATTCAGAATGTTTCATTACTAGTCTTCCTGTTACTGTATGTATTGTAGTAACATATTCCTGATAACTTCTTCTGCACAGCGTAGTGTTCTTAATGACATTTTTGTGAAATCAAAATAATTAAAAAATATATTTGGGAGATGTTGAAAGATTAGTAGATATTTTTATATTTTTGGATATATTGAAGCTTTCGATTTTATGGGTTTATTTTAGTTTAATTTAAAATATATTATCTTAAATGTAGAATAACATTTACCATATTACCAACTTTTGACGGGTATTGTTACTTGAAAAACATCATGGTTATATCGGAAGTGTTACAAAAGTAACAGTAATTGCATTTGACAAACTTTGAAGATTGTCACGCGGAATACCCTGAATTAACTATCCATGGTTAAACCCAGCTGCTCAGCGAGAAAAGTCTAGGAAATGCTTTAGAATACGGATCGATGGAAAACTGACAGGAAGCAAGTTTTTTAGATGCACTTTGAAGGTTTACTTTCTTTAGCATTTCATTTAAATATTTTAGACTTCAGCTGTTTGGGAAACCATTACTGTAGATCTTATGACATTATATTAGAACGACTCTTTCAACTAAGCAATAGATGAAATTTTTGAGTCACATGCCTGGATCAAATTTTGCTTGTGGGTTTGTCTGCTCGATTTCAGGGAAGAAAAATAGAATGTATACATTATATAAGTCGAACACGGTTTTTTTTTGTTACAAGAATTTACATTTAACGAATTTTCGGAATAATCACTTGTTAGTAAAATTCCACTATATGAAAAACAAGTTTTGAAATCTCTTCCTAAGTTATTATTTCTCTCTCATGACTAAAACCACTTATTTTCGTTTCCAAATGTTAATGGGAACACAGAACATTTATCACATTGCTGCGAAATGGGCATCCAGTATTTAACAGGAGATCAAATGTTAAGATCGATGTTTGCATACAAAAAGGGTCTATTTAGTACAGGATATTCATGAACATTAAAACATATATGAAATTCAAATAAACTCGACAAGTTGTCCCTTTTTTATCTTACACTATCACTTGTATATATGCATACACACTCGTACACATCTCTTTTCTCTCAATATCATGAATTTAAATTACTTCAAAGAAGTGATCAAAATTCATTTTGCTTATTTTGGATGATGGAAACTGTACATGACTTAGATGTTATTATTAATTCAAATTTTTTTATTCTGAATTCAAGCTGAAAGCTGCCGCCTCTTCTTATATAGGCTGCGATGGATGAAATTTGCAAAAATAAAATATAACACTGTCATGTTAATTTAGCAGATATATTTACCAAAATTGCAAACATTATTTATTCACAAAACATTGTCAGTCGTTTTCAACAACATTTGTATAGAAGAGCTACTGCTGCTCACACACGCACGCACGCACGCACTCACACACACTCACACACACACACACACACACACACACACACACACACACACACACACACACACACACACATATATATATATATATTAATCATATAATCATATATAATATATATATATATATATATATATATATATATATATATATATGAATGATATAGAATCTTTTACTAATGTGTTTGGTCCTGTATTGAATTTATGTAAACCTATCTATAAAAGAAAAAAAATTTCTTGAAAAATATACTTTTTATTTTGTCACGAACGCATATATACACACAAAACACACACCCGCGCACACGCACGAGCACATATATATATATTCTGCTAATATATTTGCTGAAATTACATATTTCAATGATAACACAATATACTGATTCACCTACATAAAAATAAATCAATAGAAAATAGTTGTAGTTTTTACTTTTAATTCCAAGAGATGTGTGAATTATCTTAAAAGACAGAGAGAACTATTAGCAAATTTGAAAACCTACCGTGCAGATGAAAATATAATTATAACCACAATTGTCTTCCATACTATTTATGCCTCTGCTTCCAAATGAAAAATGTTCGGTTTTATATCATCTATTTTGATTTACCTCGCAAATGATTCACCTAATCATTTACCTCGCAAATTTACCTTGCAAATTTAGCTCGCATATGATTTACCTAATCATTATTTGCGCCAGATGCCGGAGATCGACCCGAAGAAAAAGCATAGATTCACATGATAATTTCATACACCGTTTTTCACTACTTGCTTTGTTCTAACAAATTCAGTACACATTCTCATTTCATTGCATCTGTACATGTGCCAAGTCATTCTAATTTAATAAATGTCAAGAAAGTGTGTAATTTGTGTCCTTCTGAAACATCCCAAATCCTAATTGTCCTTAAAATCTAAATTAAACTCGAGAAAACTTCGACAAAAACAAAACAAAAAAACGAAGCGTGATATTCTTTTGTTAAGGAAACAAAATACTTTTTCTTTCATTTTTTCTAGGGTGGATTTCGTATCCTTGCATTTCGCCAGATAATGAAATGCCCCAGCGATAATTTCATTATTTGTTCCTAACCTTTTCCTTCAAAATCCAAAATCGGATGAGAATTGAAATTAATCCCGTGGTAACATTCCTTAATTTTAAATCGTTCGAAGGTAATTAAAATCCGGAAAAAATAATTACGCAACTCGGAGGTAATATTTTTAAACAATAACGTAACACTGGGAAAAGTGGAGTTTTTGTCTGCTAATTCACATGGGCGAGTTTCATTTTATTCTTTCTTTTTTTTTATTATTGAACCAATGACAATGGGAATCCACGTAAATGCAGTTCATGAAAACGATGCCAACAATTCATTATCCACGTCTATTTCGTGTTTTTACTATTTTTTTCGTAATTTTGCCCATTTTATTTTCGTCCATGTCTATAATAGTGCGAATAGAGAGACAAGGAAAATAATACAGCGCAAATATAAAACAATGGGTGTAGGGAATATGATGCCATGAGTGTATCATTTTCACAGTCCTCTTGCCAACATTCACTACAGATATTTTCTTTTATTTATTTTGCTGTTTTCATTATTCGTTCATATATGTTGTGAAATGTTTGTATATTTATACATTGATCCTACCAATTTTGACGTGTTATATATATAAATACACTTGACACTTGCATTATCTTTGCTTACATACATTTAAACATAGATGTATACACACTTACATTTAAAATAAACATCTATTATTTTCATTGCACATGGCACAAATACGTATAAAAGGCTTAGGGTTCCTTCATTTTGAAAATAGTTATCTATTGTTTTATTGCAGGTAACACTTATCTGATCAATTAAATCAAACCTCAATTAAGATACTGTCTCTTTGTTTTGTTTTGCTTTTCTTATTTTTAATTTTAAAAACAAAATCAAATCCGCGTTTTATTAACAAATCTTTTAAGAAGCTGAATAAAGTGAATCCTGTTAATTTAAAGACACTTTTCTCATCCGTTCTTCACTTATTCTATTCATGCATATATTTTAATAATAATTTAGGCTATTTAAAAAATATATATTCTTAAATATTGAAACTATTACCTGATCTCATATTAAAAATACAAATTTGAGAACAATTCAGTTGTTTCTGTCTATACACAACATGAAATTCAAATATGTCTCACATTTTGTTTTTTCGTCTTGCTATTCAGTTCAATGATCTTAGTTTGAATTTTCTTTTAACGCGACTGAGTTTTTCGAAAAATTCCAGAGATATAAAATTCTCTTATTTATAAAGTATATCTTTTTTTGTTTTGTTTTTTTTATTTACAATGTACATTGGAATTTGTTATAACCTTGTTTTTTTCTGGTAATATGACAAAGTTTAGGAGCCTGTACCTGCCGGTCTTTTCTTGGCATTTGTTTGTTTTTGTAAGTTTCTGGGAATTTTGATCGGAACTGTTTATTTGATGTACTGTTATCTATTTAATGTTCCACCCTACATCTCTGATGCTAAGGTCTTCTTTGCATGACAATTGTTAATCTTGAAATCATGTTTAGCTCTGATCAGCTGCTATTGGTTTGATTTTTAGTAAACCACTTTTAAATCTTGCGAGTTATTTCAGGCATCAGAATATATATTTTTGCACGATTTATACATAACGTGCATTGAAATTATCGTATACATGTTCGGTGATCATTTAATGTACACATAATTTGAACACATTCTCTGGGCGGGTTATTTGTATATACAAGATGGAGCAATTCACTTTTTGGTTTCTTCTTTCATTGTGATTTGAATCGAAATTACTATTTTGTTTACATTGTCCATTATTATGTGCAAAGCTGTTTGCTGATTGTTAGAATTGAAAGTGTCATCTAAGTCTCTCACTCGCAAAAATAGCATTAATGGTTTCTTCCGTAAAGACATTTCCACGAATATTCCATCTATATATTTGCTACCATTAACACCAATGGTAGCAAATATATAGATGGAATGTTCGGTACATCCTACACGACACTCCTTCCTTATATTCTATATAATAGACGTTAGTTGAATGAATTTTCTCTGTTCACAAAATTGAAATATTCCCATAACGTTATGCGAGTAGGTTCTGCTAGGGAAAGATTGTATTCCTGTATGATTTGACTCTCCAAAAGATAAAAGTTCACTATATTAAGACTTACCATCCGAATGCTTTGAATGAGAAAATCTGAAATTTATTCCACGAAACGTTGTGGGATTTCAATATACGATGAGTACTTGTCTTTCAGTGTATTGAGTCAGTAACAAAAACGGCATTGCTTATCATGTAAATAATGTTAATAATACCTTAATACCTCACAGAAATTGAAAGCCTTAATTTCTTCTGCGGGATATTCTAATCGTTTTATATTTATTAATTATTTCTAATGACTTTTTTTTGGCTCATATTAAAATCTCCATGTTCTGGATTCTAATATTTTTCTTTATTTTCTTCTATTTTTCTTTCTCATTTCTCTTCCTTTACATTTCTTCATTCGCGCTGAGTTTTTCTTATTCTATTCACTTTTATTTTAATTTTATTATTTCAAATTTTTTCACATTATTTTTAATCTATTAATTTTAATATATTTATCTTCTATTTGCTCCATATTTTCTTCACTTCATACATCATTTTTTCTATTTATATTTTGCTATTCATTTTCCATTGTCTCACTTTTAATATCCTTCTCGTTTTATTCATTTTATGTTGTCTTTTGCTACTCTTCTCTTTCTCATTTTATTCGTTCTTTAATTAATTTCTATCAACCTTTTACTTTTTCTTATTTTTGGTATAAATTATTTTGTTATAAATTTTCTCCATACTTTCGAATTGAATTCACTTTATTTATATTACTTTCACTCATCATATTCCTTTAATTTCCTCCTTCAAACATTAGGTTATTTTTATTTGCTTTTAACAATTATCTTCATTGTCCATTTGGTATCCGATATATCAAAGCATAATCTCTATATTAGAAAACGTATCTGTGTCTAACGCATTAATATCTTAAATTTAACGCTGCTCATTAGTATGTGTTTGGAGCGTAAATATATATTTCTTCAAAAGCGCTCTCCTATAAAACTTGGTATGTTATATAGATATTTATAGGAATACGTTGTATAGAAATTTTTTTGTTTTGGTCAGTTCTTTGGACGAGTTTCTATTATAACTGGGGTAATTAAGGCTAAAGAAAGTTACGTGCATGTAATAAATAGTTTCGCTCCGGCATCTTCAATAGAAGCATTTTTTTTATAAATATAACTTCAACACTATTTTTGAAATTTAATTCACGCCTTAATGTAAAAGTTTCTACTAAGTTCTTCTTCTTGACAAAGCTTATTCAATCCTGGTTGTATAAAATCGCTCTTGCTCTCAGTAATTTTGAAAATATTTCATTGTATGTGTTCTACTATCTACACACAGAAAGTCCATTAATGATGTACTGTTTTTTCTTATGCATCCATTATATTTATATGTTTTATAAATACTAAACTGTTTCGATTTTTCCACAAATCTGTAACTAATGAATTTTATATATACGTAACGTAGAGTTAGTTTTTCTTTAAAATTTCAACGTTTCTAAATTGTCCCATTCATTTCAATCTCAGTAGACTTAGATGTGACACGATCTCTACAAGTTCAATTTACTTATTAGTTTTTAAGTACATTGTCTAGAATTCTATCAGATATTTGAATTTACATAGTAGTTAAGAAACATTTTTCTCATAATGTAGTTTTCTTTATTCTTACTACATTATTTAATTTCTTGAAGACAGCTTTTCTACTTTCTATATACTTTTTAACTTCTCTTACTACACTTGTAATTTAATAAATTTTCCTCATCTGCTTGATATTCTCGATATTCAGTTCGAATTCTATGTTACTTAGTTTTATAAAGTTTGGTTTTATTTCTTTTACTACTTTGTTTCTTCTTTACTCTCTGAGTTTACAATCAAAATATCATTAGCATTGTTTTATTTCTAAATGAATGCACGCTAATGATATATCTTACTAGCTCTTCTTGATATGGTAGGAAAGTGCCGCTCCATTGGTTAAATAAATACAATGAGAGAAGCTACTGGTGGTTGGTAAGTATCTGGTATTTCATCATTTAATGCATAATTATTGAAAGTAAAAAAAGTGAGAAACGTTACTTATGAGAAAGATCACAGAAATCAACAACATTCAAAGATATCTAATATTTCGTTTAAAAAAGCATGAGGCTCTTCGATGGTCGTAAATAACAGGAAAGAGAGAAGGTGAAAAGGAGTTCAGCAGAAGAGAAGTGCGAAAAAAGAAATCATTAGAACAGAAATCACGGTTAGATTTACTTTCCGATTTATTATTACGCTGACATTCATGAAGTTCATGATAGGAAATAAGAGAGCGTAGCAGAACAATTGCTATGAAAAATATGTAGAAAAGTCGCGAATAGTAGCAGTGACGAAGGCAATTAGATTTGAAAAATGATTCAGACGGTTATTTCAAACATTAAGCATCCAATTATACGTGATTTTTCTTCTGGTAGTTTACTGAGAAAATTGTATAACAGTGTTACTTTACTGAGAGAATAGCATGTAAAATATAAATGGCGATGCTGAGGAAGTCTCTTTTATTTTGTTCAGAGAAACAGACCACAATTCTGCACTCCAGAACGATACTATTTAACCTATCTCCCATCTGCGGTTTTGTTCCTGCGTTTTCCTTCAACTCTTGCATTCTTTTATTTTTGCCGTTACAGATTTATTATCATATGCTCATAAATATATATTGCTTGTTGGACCCAGCTTTTCATCCCACTCTTCATTCTTTATCTTCCCTTTAACGAAGCCCTTTTTTCCATTACGGAATATTTTCAATATTCTTCTATTCTTTATTTTGCCCTTATCTTCATCCATTGTTATTTTAGTGATTTTTTTTTATATGTAATGGTATCCAATTTTTATTCTCACTAACGCATTCTTTATAATAACATATTTTTACATATCCTTTCATTCCCAATCTACATAGATTGCTAATATGCTCTTCCTTTTTACCTACGTTTTTCTTCACTTTCTTTCCAATTTCTTTCTTCCTGATTTCTTAGTTTGTCTCTATTCTAATCTAATAGAAATCTCTTGATATCGCAGATGATATTCTTAAGGACATGTTTTTTCTTTCTTTTCTTCCTAGATTTGTTCCAATTACCATATATTTCTCAAGATCCAACTTTCTTTTTTACATTCACCAAATAATCTACGCATTATTTTTTATTTCATATAACGACTTTCCTCTTTTGGCATTTCTTTCCTATTCTTCATACCAATTCTTACGTATTTCTGATTATTTATCCCAATATATATTACTTGATATCAGCAACCTCATATTCACTGTTCTTGCATATTTTCTGTGCCGGCATTCATTCTATTGGGTTGTCCAGAAAGTTCATGTCGATTTGTAAGTGAAATTACAACACAAAACAATATTATGCCATTAAATATTTATTCAACTAAATACAAACCCTTTTTAACACAACAATCCGCAATTTATACTTCTACTTAAAAATTTCCCTCATCCCAGAAATTTCGTGATTTCTCGGCAAACTAATCAATGAATTAAAGTTTCAACCATTCAGATTATTTTGCAAGGGCCTGAATAAATGAGAATTTGAATAAACACCGTCTGGTGAACAAGGCGGATAGGGTAACATATCTTAGCCAAGCTGCAACGATTTTTACCGGGCCACCAAAAGAACATTGGGTCTGGCATTATACTGATGGAAAAAGACAATTTTACGTTTGCCAAATTCTGGTCGTTTTTCTTGAATTGCTGCCTTTAAATCGTAAGTTGCGAGCAATATTTTTCAGAATAAATTCTCTGGTTACTTCGCAGAAACTCATAGTAAAAAATAATTATTCCAATGTTACCGGATACACAACATGAATTTCTTAGGATGAAGACCTGTTTTTGAGGAGTACTAATGTTGGCTAATTTCGCTTACCCCAGAATAGCGTTTTTACTGAACATTGTTCTAAACTATCCATTTATCCTCACACGTCACGACTTTCTTAAAAAAGAATGCAGATTATTTAGTATGCAAACGTCCTAGGGATTTGTGTCCCCAAGCTTCACTAAGTGTACATGGATGGCGAACTTTGATAATTTTATTGTTTTTGCCAAATTTCGCGTTGTGTAATGCGGGTTATTCTCAATCAATGACTTGATCATTTTGTCAACTCATTGTTCTTCAATGAATAAAGCGCAATCACCAACTCAAGACTTACAGAACCATTTCAATACAGTTTTGTCAGCTAAACCACCCACGATCTACATAGCACATATCTTGATTTTTATTTCTAGCAAAGTATTTTTGCCTTTATGGTTATATAAAAGCATCAAGTGTCTAAAATGCACCTTATAATATTCAATTTCTATACCGATTCAAAATTGAGCAATTATATACTTTCCTTTACAAGACATAGGCTGAAGTATGTTCTATTCGGAAGTGTAAACATATATCTATTGATTAATTTTATGTGTTCTTATATGTAGGAATATGAACGGCTAATAATCGGCATGAACTTTTTGGATATCCCAATATTTTCAGAAATTCTTCCTATTACGTATAATTTCCAATATATTCATGATTTCCTATATAACAATATATCCTTGGTACTTAATGGTAAGCTAGCTTGTCTCACTAGAATATATTACAGCCGAGTACTGAGTTTGTTCCTTACTTGGTAGCGTATATTTTCGGCCTTTATGCTGCATCTATTATAGCATCGGTATTTCTGAATCCTCAGTTCTTCTAACACAAGGTGAAAATAGTGACCCCTTCGATAAAGACAGAGCGCACCACAGTTTGACTCAATGTTCATGTCGATTGTGCAGAAATGCATGCAAATGTTTGCTTATTGTTACTTTTGAATTAGTCTGGCAGAAGGTCATGTGATTAAGAAAATTACTTATATGGTTCCAGGAGTTGGTCTTTAATAAATTAACGTGATATAAAATAGTCTTCTATGTCAATCGAATAAAATACAATTTATTACTGTACAATTTCTTTAAAAACAAACTTTTAATTTTACTTGGAGGCTATTCACTTACACATTACTTAAAATTTTTATTCATTTTTATCAAATGATATATTTGGAGGAAGTCTTCGTTTTCTTTCTGCAATGAACGAAGTAATCGTTTCTGGCTGTATTTTACTGAAATAGGTTTACTATAAATATGCATAAAAATCTATCGCATATTTTCAGACTTGATTCTCTTTTTGCCTGCTATTACATTTCGTTCGTCTTTTATTTATTTGTTCATCCTAATGATCAGTAACTTGTAATTCATTTTTTTTTTACATATATTACTTGTGATGTTTTACTTTCATTTCACACCTGGATGCGATTGGTAAACTGTCGTCATTTTATATTTTTAATTAATATATGTTGTTTGCTTTTGGTTTTGTCGATTGAAGATTAGAGTTGGACATAGTCTTTGAGAAAAAGGGCACAATCACAGAATTCATACCACCGCAACTTTGGAAACGGCATAATATACTGATTGGCATCAGCAACGAAAGCTTCAATACGAACATTACAGAGATTTTGTATGCCAATCTGATGACAGTGCAGAGAATTATGAAAGAGTTGGATGGGTTTAATGGTGACTACGAAAGCGTTTGGTGTTGATCACTAGTGATGGCGACATAATGCAACTATTTATATTCTCACGAGTTATAAAAATAAACACAAAGGCCTCCATCAAGCAGGAGGACCTAATTATGGCTGCCAGGCAATCCTCACCTTATATCTTCTAATCAAACTTCCCAGATAATTACCACTTTTATTTTTGTGTGTGGGGCGCAGTTGAGTAATTTTAGCAGCATTCATCTATTTAACCAAGGAGTTCGTCTAGAGTATTTGCAGATGATTCCGAAGGTCATTGCTGAAGACAATGGCAATTTTATGAAAATAATATACTCTTTAGTATTTCAAGATATTTCTTTTACAATTCTGGTAAAGATATCTGCTAAAATGATATATCAGTATTATTTTCATTTTTTTGTAATTCAGATGAGAATTTATCAATTACACGTAGAGCATACTATTTAAATATTCTCTGATTACAGTTTCTACTTTTCCTCTACTATTTCTTTCCTTTTTATTCTTACTTTGATTTTTATGATCATTTTATTTTCGTTTTTACAGGTTTTGTTTATTTACTTCGTTTTTCAACCTTGCTTTATTTTTATTTTATTCTAATATCATTTTATTTCGTTCTTTCACGCTTTCTTTCTTCGTTAACAACTCTTTTTATTCTCCACATTTTATATCTATTTTCTTTCACTTTTTTATGTAACATCATTCTTCCTTTCTCATTTTTTCGTTTCTTTGGTTTTGTTATTTTTCTCTTACATTATTCATTGTTCTTTGCCTTCCCATGTTATTATTCTCTGTGTTCGTTTTCTTATCCCTCTATTCTTTTACTGTTATTCTTCTCTTTTTTTTTTGTTTTTTATCTTGATTCTTCTTTCCTCCATTGTTCTTATGTCTTCATGATTTCTTTTTTTTTTGTTAAACATAAATTTTACAATTACATTCAATCAATCTATCCTGTTCTAGTACTTCTAATCCTCCAGATTCATACATATTTTTTCAGTATTTGACATTACTCTAAGATAACACTTATCACCGTCCTAATTTCAACCGTGTTTCATTCCAGCTTCTTTTTTTCATTTCACTCCTTCTAATCACCCCCTACACTAACGCTCTGTGATGCATCGACGTCTATTGCTTGACTGAAGATTGAAGATTCTTAGTCTTTCTTTACCGTTCTTTCTCCGTATCGAGCAAATGCCTTTGTTTCGTCTAACCTACAATCTAAGGTTACACTGACAAATTCGATGGGCCACCTCTTGCAACAATGGCCATAATTCTTTGGTGAAGCCAAGAATAAAAGACAGAGAAAATAGTAAAAAGGAAAAATAAACAATAGAATGAGAAAATCATTTGGCAGTGTAGCAGATGGGAATGACTCGGTCAGATATACACATATAGATCGTTCTGGAAGGTTGGCTGGATGTATGTGGTGCCCTAGATTCGGTTTGAGAAAATACTTTAACTGGGTGTGTATAGGAAGTATTTATTGTGATGTAGAACGAAAACAGGAAAAATAGGTGGTAGATATAATAGAAAAGGAAAGTCAAATAAAATACAAAATTAGAAAAAAAATTAGAAAAAAAGGTAAAATAAGAATAAGTACAAAAAAGCAATAATAATAAAAATAAGATTATCACGAGTGGAATAAAAATTAATTAGAAAATAGGTAAACAAAAATCAAAGATCAGGGAATACAATGTTGATTCAAATTTTACTAGTTCAATGAAATGGAATCTATCCGGTGTAAAGCATTAAATTCGATTTGCAAAAGTTCAGCAATCTTTAGTACCTAACCTCAAATTTAATAAACACAGTATTGAATTTACTAAGGCAACGGGATATATATATATATATATATATATATATATATATATATATTCCGTTGCCCCAGTAAATTCCATGTTGTGCTTATATATATATAAATAATCTACTCTCTCTCTGGTTTTATCTATCTATCTATCTATCTATCTATCTATCTATCTATCTATCTATCTATCTATCTATCTATCTATCTATCTCATTGTTCCTTTTTATTTATTTTAATTTTCCTCCTTTCATGTAAACTTCTGGTGCATGAATTTCTTTTTGAGTGACCACTAGATACATGAATTTTCCCCCGTATTTGCATAATAAAAAAATTGTTGCTGAAGAAACCAGGTTTCCTTCATGATATAGCCATAAAACATATGTAATTTTCGGAATTCTATTTGAATATATATATATATATATATATATATATATATATATATATATTACTCAAAATATTATTTGAATATATATATATATATATATATATATATATATATATTACTAAAAAGAATTAATCCGGGAGAATAGGAAAGCGTATACTGTAGATAGATTACTGTGAATATTCTTGGTTAGTGATTAACAAGTCACGAGTATCATGTGATAAAACGAGGAATGTGCTAAAGTTTACAATGAAGCTGAGACGGCAAATTACTGCGGTCTAAATAGGACAATTTCTGTTCCTTATTATTTTCAGACACCAGGCCAACATATACCTAAACAAAGTTATCAGGATATCTCGTTACGGTCGTCTCAGTTATGCTCGACATTCCTCCTCTTATCTTGGTGTATCTCAAAAAATTGAAAATTGTTTTTATAATGTTTTAGAGATGTCTGAAATTGAAATGATAATATTTAATTTTTCGTCATGCTGAGTATCATTGCAAAATACACAATTTTTTCGTTAACGTTTTTCAAATGTGTATTCTGAAATAGATTCTGCATCTGTACATGTCAAAGATGCTAGAGAGATAAACAAGCTATTATTGAAATATATCGTTACAGGGGGTGAGAGACAGAAATACACAAAATCAGAAATTTCGATAAAAATACACGGGATAAAATGTGATTAAAAAATTAAATATCCACAACTTAAAATGACAGAATATAAACGTCAAAAATTATCGATGGATTAGACCTCGACCTATCATGACTGTCATTTTATTATGCAATATATACCGGTATAATTCATGATATATTCATAATGGAGTGTATTTTTGCGTTTTAAGTTATTAATAACTTACAATGAATAGTTTGCTTAGTGTTGTCAGATTATATTATACAAACTACGTGCCAATAAAATATTAATAAATAAACCTAAAAATACGAACGACGTTTTATTCCTTTCATAAATCTTTCCTCCGCCAATTTGATTAACTTTAGTATTACTAGCAGCACTTTAGTTTCTTTCTACAATTTGTTTTTGGAATATTTCTATTTTCATATACATCATTTTCCGTTAAGAGAACATAGGTTTTCTATTGGATTATTATCTGAAGCTGGGTGCTTTTCATTAAATTTTGGAATTTGAAATCGTATTTTGCTATATGGAAAAGTACATTATTTCAAACAAATCTGGCCAACACGGACATCACTTTCTGGTGGAGATAACATCATATTTCCCGCTCTGCATATCAAACGAGGTCCCGTTAAAAAATAAGTAAATTTTAAATGATTTTGATATGAACAGAGTTTCAAATACATAACATCAAAATTTACATGTCTAAGTTATGAAAGAATCAATAAATAAAAGCATTAATTAAAAAAAATTCTTTTATCATGGATGAACGTGAGAAAGATGACTGGTTCTCATTCAATGACCTGATAGAATATATTTTAGGAAATTATCGAATATGAAATAAAAAATATTTTTTCAATATTCCTCTTAATAAATTTTCAGGTAATTTAAGAAAATATTCCAACCTGAATTATAGAGAAACGTTACAAAAGACGCTGGGATTCTCACATTTTGTCTGATTACTGCAGGCGCTGGAAAAGGGATATGCCATCTATATTCAAATACGATAGAATATCTTGCAAGATAATTTTTTAGCCAAAATAAAATTTTCATATCTGTTTTCTTTTGTATTCTAAAGTCATTTATATCTCTATGATATAAATTTTATATAGTTTGAACTGCTCGTATCACTAAAATTTGAAAAGAATGTTTCACATTTGACATATTTTGCTCCTAATTTGAAACTTTTAGAAAATGACACATTTGCTATTGACAAGAATCAATAACTGGTAGAGCCAAACCGAAAAGAAACTTGCGCAGTAAAATTGGCTAGAATCAAGAATCAGTTATCATTCAATACCTGTGTTCCATAGTGTAAAATGAGAAAAACAAACATAATAAACATATCGTTGTTTATTCCAAAAATACAATATATTTAAAAACTGTATGCCTAATTAGACTATAATAACATTGCTTATACTAAAACCAATCGTTTCAGCATCTTCGAATTCGCTTACTGTTATAAGTATAAAGCCAGTTTAAATAGGTCTTAATTCCGTACGGCATATTTTTAACAGGAGTACTACTTGCGCTAACATGTATACAGCACCTCATTCAATTTCCAATTTAGATTTTATGCATAATTTATGAGTGTTACACTTTCTTAAATCTCTATATAGGATAATGGAAAAACAATGTTTCGTAAATCATAAGCATGTTACTAAATTTGACATGAATAAATTAATTGCATTCTAATGGATGATAGAAATAATGTTGAAAATGTGTCATGCCTTAAAATTTCGTGTATTCTAGTAACACTCAAACTGAAATTTAGGCAGTGAAGCATATTATTATGAAATGTGGAAAAGTGAAGTGCAAGTGCTACGCCATGAATATGTATTTATGCTTTTTTCATATGGAGGTTGAATGGTGATTTCTGAGAATTACTATGCTTAGATTTAGACGACGATGGTAATGTTAAATATCGGGCGTCTCTTCATGAAAAAAGATTCCGCGTTAATTAGCGATCAGCTTTTACTACTCTGGTTTCATTTTTTTAAATATTTATCTTGAATCAATTTATATATTAAATAGATTTCTCAGATCTAGTTGATATTATCGCCCTTTACATTATTGAATGGGTTTTTTCCTTGTTTTATGTGAAATAGTGTTTATATTTTGTTACTTTACATTAGCGGTAATGGGTGAAACTAATTCTAGCCTTGTGTATGCAAAGGTCAGCTCCTCTATCTCTTATATTATTTTTTATAATTGATCTATACACCAAATTATTTGAAATATTTAGTATTCACCAATTTTCTCATTTGATATCTGTACTCTCAGCACTATCACTGTCATGGCATAGTTATTTAGAAAAGAGTATTCTGAGTCCCATTTCTTAAAACAAAAGGTTGATGATGATTTTTAGGTCGGGATCATCCCAACTATAATTAAGTATGTTATCGGCACTTTCCTCACCCCACCATCAGTACATTGGCCTCCGGATGGAAGGTAATGACGGTTTCTTCAATTAGTTGATTCGTTTGGGATGTGTTATAGTATGCTTAAATAATCAGTATCCGTGCCTTCGCATCTATGTAAATACACAGTTTTATTTTAGGAATAGTTTAAATAAACAAGGGCTATTATTTTCTACTTGTCTTAATAGTGAATATGTTTGAAATGTTTCTGTATTGGAGCCCTCGCGGAACATATAGAGTTTTGGGGACAGATACATAACCTCTCTTAGATTGATGCAATTCTATTTATTAAGAACGTGAAAGGCATTACTAGTCAATGAGAAGAGGAATTCATATGCTGCAATGAGGTCTTCATAGCAGGTACACAATTAATCCGAAATAAATGCAGTTTATTGGAGGGGTTTGATGATATATTTGTCATGATTCAATCCTTTCCAGGTGGTGTAAGTGTTAACAAGTTTGTTTCACTAGATCGGTTACGACTGAATAGTGAGATCGATCCTGAATCGATAACCTACTTTCGGACTTGTGACATATAATCTAAGCTTGGTGTAACGGTTAGCAAGCTTGTCTCAATAGATAGCTTACGACTTACTTGTGAGATCAATTCCAACTGGGTGCTCTACACTTTTAGCCTTGAGATAGGCTTTGAAAATCACCATAATGACATCACTTGCAAGAACAACATTGGGTTGTGTGTGAATGTTGGAGATAGGGACAGAAGTTGGTTGCTTCTCTCTGTAAGTTTAAAGGATTGTCAGCTTATAGGCCTGTTTAAAACCCAAGTATGATATGGTTTATTAATATTAATAATTCTGTGCGTATCAGTCAGTTAAATGTTATACGATCATGTTTCTGAAAGAGACATGGCTGACTAGACAAGATTCTACCGCATTACTTTCTGATGTAGACTAGTTGCCAACCACAGCAATAAAACCCTATTCTTCCTGTTATTTAACCCGTAGCTAGCGAGCGAAAATATAGATTAGTACATTTCCCAAGGTTATTTGCACTGAAGTGAATACATCGAATTCAGCTATAATTCGATCTCGGCCGTCAGTTTTCTCATTCCGAGTCAATATCTACCGTACCACAACGGGAATCTGCACGTATACATATGTAAAATATTATTTTTCTTAATCCATCTCCTTCAATCTCGAGCAATTCAAATTCTTATTGCTATTCAGTATAGGCTTATATTCAGTCAGTGTATAGGCAGTGCCATATTACAATTCTTAAAATCAAATTACATGTAGGTTATATAAACATGTTTGGATCCATTATTTTGCAGAGAACTCAAAAGTATATATTGAATGGAATGTACAATCAACTGCTGCAAATATAAGAATTACCAATGCTGCTACTGAATTGAAAGCCAACAGATCAATATTCTTTTCGGGTTTACATTCAGCGTCTACTTTCAGTTTCTGTATCACGTGGTAGAATCGTTTCTCGTTTTTTGCAGCTTATATTGGTGATTATGATGTCTTACTTAGAATCTGATGTGATAATCTGTCTTAGAAGAAGACATATTGGACAGGAGCTGTTTTCAATGACAGGAGAATTCTTGAGATTCAGACGTTATTTCCCCAGGAAATCGACACATGCCAAGGTAGCAATATATCAGCCTTCATGGATCCGCATTCATTTATCTAATACAAATTAATAGCTCTGTTAGTTTTATTTTTTTATCAATGTTTTATTTTTGTGTTAGTTCAAGTGACTCTTTGTTTATTTTTTCATTTCCGTCTTCTTATCTTTAATTTAATGTCTCTACAATCATTTTCTTCTAAATTTAGAATTGTTTCTCCAAGCGTCTTACTATTTTCTTAGTTTTTCAAATCTTTTCCTCTTGAGATTCGAAAGTAACTTTTTTTTCTTTCACCTTAATTTATCATTCTTTTTATCAAGTCATTTACCTGTTTTTAATTATTTCTTATTTAAGTCATTAAAAGTCTTTCTTTCTTTTACTTTAGACCATCAGTGAATGTGTTAGTCTCCTTTTACTTTTTTCTTTCTTTATTTTGTTATTTAAAATGTTTTCTTTTTCATTCACAGTTCGTTTTCTATTCTCCATGTTTTTTCTTTATCATCTTACGTTTTCAATCACCTTTGATTTATCTTTGTTAATATTTTTTTCCTTTAATACTTCCGTCGTCTTTTCTGCCTATTATTCTTAGTATCTTTTATATTTAGACTCAATATTATGTTTTGGTTCTCGTTTTCCTTCTTTGCTCCTCAAACATGTTTATGATAGTTTTTCATTATTTATTTATTTTTTAATATTTTCTATTTTTAATGCTTTATTATTTATGTTTTTATCTACACTTCTTCATTTTCTTTGCATTTTATTGGACTACATATTGCTTTTATATTGTCTTCAATTTCTTTTTCTCTCTTTTTTAACTAATATACATGTTTTATTCTCTTTTTTCTCAGTTACATAATTTTCTTTTATTCGTTGTTGTTTCTTATTATTCATTTATTTTTCTTTATTTTATTGCTTTTTACCTTTTACTTTCAGAACATTCCGTACTTCTTATTTTTCCTTCCTTTATATCTCCTTTAAATATATGTCTATATTTCATTAATATTTTCTCTCTGTCTAAGAAAACACTTGACATCGTTTTCAATAATGTTTGCGAAATTTCCTTTGTAAGCATTTCAAATGACTCTTTAAGTGGAAAAGATTCTGTAGCGCTAAATTTACAAACCTGCAGGAATAGCCTTCCATAAGAAGAATATTCGAAATCATGATATTTAAATGAGTTTTAACTCGACCTCAGAAACCATGGAAAATAAGGAATTATATCCAACAGGATACTTTCCTTACTGTGTTTTATTGGATTATCACGGTGTCCTTTAGAATTCTCTCAATTCTTATTTGCTTAAATCTGATTTCTTAAATATTTTGTGGTTTCTTGAATATTTCTCCATGTTTTATGAAAAATTTTAAATTTATTTTTCTTTATATTCCTGCTCGTATTTCAAATCAAGTTTAATTTTTTCCCCCAAGTTTCAGTAATTCAAGTTCATTATATTATTTTCACCTTTCAGTTTTCTCTTTTATTCCTTGTCACCTTTCTCGCTCTACTCTGGTTTTGACGTTGCTAGATTTACAACCTCTAAGCTTCTGCATTTGATTTATCATGCACTTTTTTATAATCGGTTCTTAGATTTACGTAAATACACCAGTAAATCCGCTGTGAGAAAAAGAATCAAAAATTAAATATTTATATTTTAATATATTATCTTCTTTCACTAACTTTTTAATTCAGTGGTTTTCATAAATGACAAAGACAGAGCATGTAACTTATGTTTGAACTTTATAAATTTTCTTTTTCTTCCAATTTTCTCTCAAATTCAGTTATTCATGGATCCTACATGTAGTTTTATATCAGACTGAAATTTTTCATACTTTAATTTCCTGTCAAATGACATTCATGGTCAGTTTTTATACACATACTCTACTTCACATATCTTAACATCATATCAAACTTTAAATTTCTTCTTTTCAAACAAACAAAATTTTCTTTTACGTCAATCATCCTTGACCCAGTTGGAAAAGTACAAATTTCATCAGATCCTATACAAAGGTTTTCATTTCTGAAGCAATTACTCTAGGCATTATTTTTTGTCAGCAAATGTTATTCGTTTGTGTGTATGTGTGTCTCTTTGTGTGTGTCTTTGTGTGTGTCTATATATGTATGTAAATTTGCTGCACTCATTTTCTGTCCGTATGCAGGCGGTCTTGTGATTGTATAGGTTCTTGATTATTTTCATGTATTTTGCGCATATATCAAGGTTGGTAAGCAGCTCTAACAAATCTTTGTGGCAGGCTTTGTCAAACACCATAAGATAGTCTATTAAAAGAAGGTACACATCGTTCTGCATAAGTTCTGTTCCTTCTGATAACATTCTAAGCATAAATATTGTGTTTTTTTAACTGGTATTTTTGACTAACCGTCATCTTTCTTCTTTTATCTCTGTCCTGGCTCTGCTGAACGCTCTTTTTACAAGAATGGGGATTGTGAATTTCGTTATGTTTCTCATCCGGCTAATAGTTTGTAGCGTTGACATTCGTTTACGCTTGGTTTCATATGTAGATCTGCTTAGGTCTCCTGGTATATCACCAATGTTGGAGATTTCATTTTTTATTGCTGTGATCATTTCTATACCGACACCGTCTAAGGCTACCAACATTTCTACTTCAATTCTGTCCTATCCCGCTACTTTGCTTCTTTTCAATTTGGTTAGTTTTTTTTTAATATTTGTTTCGTTGATATTTATATGTAGTTGGCTGTCATCTTTCATCGTGTAACAATTTGCCGATATATTCGTATCATCTCTAAATTATTTTTTTCTCTAATAACAATTTTCTGTCATTTTAAGCAGCCTGCTTATAAAAATGTCATTTGTTTTGTTAAATCTCATTTTTCTGATGCATATCTCCTTTTCCGTTAAAGATATTCTCTCTAATTTTGCTTATCTTTTTAGCCATTCTTCTTTATCCTGTATGCATTTGGTCCTTCGTTTTTCTGTAGTTTTCTGCATTCTGTTCCGTGTCTGTTTATTGTTTTTGAACTCTTTTGCATATTGTCGAGAATCTAATTTGACATTTTTTCTTCTTTGTTTATTTTCTTTTTTGAGAAACTCGAATTGTGATGTCATCTTCGAGATTCTTTTTTGTTAATGTAATTTTTCCTCAAATTCGGGTCGTTCAAATATGTTGCATTGCAATTTGAGTGCTGCACTAGGCTTTTTCCGTTTCCGCAGTGTGCATGTAAAAGGAAGGTGATCGCTTCCGCAGTCAGCACTTTGATAGTTTTTGCAGTGAAGAACTGCATTCCAGTTGTGGTTTTACTAAAACCACGTTTTTCGTAGACTTATCTGCCACCTTTCTGATCATATTTCAATTAAACAACATTACTTAAAAAACATAGCCATGTAGGTAATATTAAACAGATTTTAGACGATAAGATAACTATACTCACACATAGACACCATAAAAAGAAACATGTGGTATTGAGTCTATCTACGGTAAATGCAAGTAACCCACACCCAATAAAGTCACATTTCATTCTGGTCAAAACACATTACATTGAATTGTAAAATGTTTTTATAGCCAGAAGTTTTTAGTGCATATGTCTCGCTATACATGAAAGCAAACACTATGTTATCATACATAAATACAAAGCTCAATCTTCCAAATACTATGATTAAACACATTTACAAAGGAATAGAACACAGACTATCTAATATTTCGTCAAACAAATCAATATTTAATGAAAAGAAAAATATCTATGAACATGCACTAAGAAATTCTGACCATAAAAACATTTTACAATATAATTCTCAAAAAAAGAAAATAAAAAATAACAACAGAAAACAAAACCTTTTCTGGTTAAACCCACCATTTAATTTCGAGGTAAATACCAAAATAGGACATATATTTTTAAACTAATACATAGAGGCTTTCCAAAAGAATCAGAACTAAAAAAAAGTTTTAAAACAAACTCAATCAAACTAAGATAAAGTTGCACGAGTAATTTAGATAGTTTCATATAAAAACAAAACGCCGGAAACTTAAATAGCATCCTACAAAACAAAACCGTTAAAAAATAATGCAACTGCAGGGACAAAAATAAATGTCCACTTCAAGGACTGTCCAACGCAAAAGAAATAATTTACAAGATAAATGTACATGAACCAAATGGCCAAAATAAAATATATTTCGGCTCAACAAAAGTGACCTTTAAGACCAGGTGGTTTAATTTCTAGAAAAATTAAAAAAAACAATACAAATTGGATAGCCATGTGTAGAAGTTAAAATCAAAATAGGTAAAAGACCCAGATATAACGTGGCTGTAAAAACAGCCACGTCTTACAACGGTGGAAATTATGTAGACTGTGCTAAGAAGAAAAATTAGAAATTATGCTAATCACAAATAAAATAAGAACTGTTAAATGAAAGAATGGAAATTATGACTAACTGCATCCACGCTAAGAATTACCTCTTAGGTTTATATAACAATGGATGAAAACGCGTTCATAAATTCCCAGTCAAGTGAGCATTCAAAACGTTCTTAAGAAGAAAAAATCAGTTATTGAAAGTCGCCTGAAGGCATCACTCATGGTAGAAATCTGGGTAGAGGAATAAGTCGTTTAAAAATGGAAAACACACACACACACACACACACACACACACACACACACACACACACACACACACACACATATATATATATATATATATATAATGTAATATAAATATTGAGGGAAACAAAAAACGTCTTTAGTAAATGTTACTTACTTTTGTATTTACTACGATTGAACTATCATTTCTATTTTTGATTTGCCGCTGATTAATAAGAAAATTGCACGTAGAATTTAGTATTACATTCTGTTTTAGACAAGTTACTAATCAAAACTATAAGATTTTCTGTTATGCAATCCAAATCTAGAGAGAGGAGAAATAGATTCGTGCCTTTACTCATTGTATTTCCAGGTAAATATATGTAACAGTGTTCAATTAACCTTTAATATACATCAATAAAATCATATAAATTATATGTACTAATTAATATTTATACATATATGCAAATATATATATATATATATATATATATATATATATATAAACAAAAAAGCATGACGTATATATTTGCACATGTTTCATTCAATAATAAGTATATATATGTATTTATATTAAAATAACCATTTCAGTTCTTTAATCTGTTTCTTAATATCAAAGTATTCGCCATAGGTTTTCATACTGAATTGTTAAATCATCCTCAGGAGTGAATTACAAAAACGAATTTATTTTCACCGTGATAAAATCTGTATTTTGTTGTGACAGACATTTTAAAATCAGTCAACCAAACTAAAAGAAATTAATACAAGTCTAGCAGCAACATGTTGAAGTTCATGCAACAAAATATTATACAATTTTGCATTTCTAGTAATTTCTGTGTTGCTCCCTTATATTTAATCAATTGTCTGTCAGAATAAATTTAAAAATATGAAATTGTTATAACATATATGTAAAATATATAAATCACCATCCGAACGAGCGGTATAATTGTGCATTTAGTATATTGTTGAAAAACGATATGTACTGATACCTGCGAGATTTAAACGGCTTTTTAGTAGAACCGATATAAAGTTTTATAGTATTAGGATTTTCTGTTGTGGAGATCGTACAAAGATAAACTATGGAGCTAACTGGACAATTATTATACAAATGGCAATCTTTATGATTTCTACAATTACATCCGCTGGTATTGGTTATTTTTTTATTTGAGCCTTCTAATTTACTGTGTTTTTTGTATCTTTATACTTGTTAAGGACTTTGCTTTTAGGTTTTTAAACTTTTTAAAATTATTTTTTAAAATTATCTGTGCAGCTATAGCTTAAGTGTATTATTATTGAATATTCTGCTAAGAAGATTAGTTTCGGGTAAGTGTTTGCTAATTGGGTTTAAAATAGTTTTAGCCATCATATTGTATGGCGAGGTAAACCAGATGTAATTTGTCGTCGTGACGTCTCCCATACAAACGCATACATAGGTACACACTTGTACACGCATTGACGTACCGAGACAAAAACATACGGGCGCTCGAACACCGGAGCTCACACTAGCATAACTGCATGTGAACAGTATGGGATTTGCATACATATGTATATGTCTTCCGTTGTGTACATACATACGCATTTGCTTGGTGCATTCAAATAATGTATCTACCGAATTTGATGCCAGAAGTTTTATATAAGTATTTTCATATTTGTGGTTATATTTCTTTATTTTGTATATGATGACCGGTGGAGTTTTTAATCCTGTATGTTTTTGTTTTTAGCTTGTGTATTACAGCGAGTATATATCTAATTATGTTTATGTGTTCATGCACTGAAAAATGACTGTGTCTGACATGACCTCATTCATTCAAATTACGAATTCGCTCTTGCCTGTACTCAATATTGTGCCGAATCAGTCAGTTTCCATATCTAGCTTTAAAATTTAACAGTCGATGAAAACAAAATTTTTATATTTTTAAATTTGTGTGTGTATATATATATATATATATATATATATATATATATATACGTGCATATATTAATCTATATATGTGTCAGTTTGCCAGTGTATATGTGTATACTCGTCTATTTGTCTATATAATGATGTTTGTAGGTTTATTTGTGTGCGTTCATTCTTTCCCTCGTTTAATATATGAATGACTTTCTAAATATAATAATTTGTTAAATTTGGAATTTTGAAAATTCGAAATAGAAATAAAATGAATCTAATAATCAATTAATAATTCTGATCTCAATTTAATCAAATATTAATATTAATGCCTCTAAAATTTCTTATTGGGTCTGCTCACATATTCTCCAAATTAGAAGTTACTTTATTCTGATTAGTCTACACTGTCAATAAAAATGCCTCCCTGATAAATGGTTTTTTACTTGTTTTTAGCCTTTTAAACCCTTCAACTTCAACTAAACTTCATCACTTGAAAAACACTAGAAGTGTTGAAACAAAATAGCTACTTTTCTAGTGATATTATAGCATATTCATGTTAAAATTTCTGAATAAATAAATATATATATATATATATATATATATATATATATATATATACATATATATATATAGTATAAAGAACAGGTTAGAAAAAGTGTCTTTAATCTAATAGGATTCTCATTTATGAGTTTCTTCAGAGATTTTAAAAGTGGAATGATTAAAAAGTATAAATTTGTAAAATATCCAAGAATCTATATGCTGACGACTGACGTTTTATTTCATTGGTCAGACAGTTTTCACGTGTAACAAACCAATATATAGTTATTTTAATGTAGAGAAGGAAATTATGCCTATTTTTCTGTGTATGCTCCACGTGTAATATAAATATTACATGTTTATTTCAAATGTACGTGTCTGTATGCTATAAATTTTCAAGTATTAAACATTTTCAAATTATGAACAACTTGAGTAGTTTTATAAGTCGGTAACATTACTATGTTTGTGAATGACAAAATGAAATACATTTCCGTTCAAAATTGTAACAAAAATAATGTATGCAACTATCAACCAAAGGCAAATTGTATTTTTTAAAATAAAATATGTGTATGAGAATATCGTGAATAAATATGTGCGTTTATAATTCATTATAGCTAGAGCGTGTACGAATGATAAACGAAATATATTTCCGTTTAAAAGTGTATGGAAGTAAAGTACATTAGTATTAAACGAAATTTGTTATCAATAAAGAGATAAATTATATACATATATATATATATATATGTGTGTGTGTATGTGTGTGTGTGGGTGTGGGTGTGGGTGGGGGTGTGTGAGCTGACAGTGAAGAAAATATGGCAGTGTAAAAATCTTGTGTAATCAACACACTGCTAAACGGCAGCGAGATATGGACCACATACGCCAGGTAAGAATGGCGTTTGAATACCTTCCACGGAAGAAGTATCCGACGCATATAAGGAATCTCATGGCAAGAAAATGTTGCAAACACTGAAGCCATGTCTCTCATGGGTCTGCTCACTCCTTAAACAGCTTAGATTCCGCTGGCTCGTCCATGTCCACCACATGTCAGACAGTCACATTCCAAAAGACCTTCTTCTGGAAGAAGCCCACTGGACGGCCAGAGATGCGGTATCGTGACATTATAAAACGCGATATGAAGGCTGTGGGTATGAACACGGAAACATGAAAAGCGTATTAGTCAACCGGTCCATAGAAGAGGAAGCCTAGCCCAAAAAATTGAAATCAAAAGAGGAGCAATTGACACAAGACGCCATGGAGAGACGGGTTCTCAGAAAGCAAAATGGCAGCCTCTACAGACCAGAAAATGCAGCCTCTATAACGAAAACTGTCACTCCTGCATCGGCTTCTACAGTCACAGACGCCAATGCTCCAGCAAAGCAGACAACTAGGATGATGCCAATGGTCAGCCCTGACCAACGGAATCCTACTATATATATACGAAGAAAAAACGTATTAGATATCAATACCAAGAAATCAAAATTTGCTTTACATCCATTAATTTTTCTTTTAGTCTACGGTTTCGCTTTCACTGGAAACAACTATTGCTTTTTAGTCTTTCGTGCCAACGTCCAAAGAGTCTGAGCTCCAGAACAATGGATTTTTTAAAAGCTTTTATTACACCCGAGTAACGCCGGGCTATACTGCTAGTATATATATATATATATATATATATATATATATATATATATATATATATATACTCACATATTATTTCATCACAAATGCATATATAAAAAAGGGGACATATATCCAGAATATATATATATATATATATATATATATATATATATATATATATATATATTGTGTGTGTGTGAGTGTAATGAATTCTAATTTTAAGGTGTGGCCATATTTATGGGTTAAAGTGCTAAAAATTGGGGCTGGAACATATGTAAATATAAACGTGGACATTGAATTCAACATACGGAAGCTACAGTGTGTTTCATGCTAAATATATTCTTTTCCCTGACTATTAATATTGCTCTGCAACAGACTGTTGCATCTGATTGTTGAATACAATGTTAACTTTTACATTTTTGTGTGTTGTTTGTACATGTGGCTACTGACCAGCAATATTTTCGTCTGACAATAAATTTACCTCATACTCTTAATAATGATTTTAACTTGTTTCATTATACAATGGTATAAGGAAACAACATTGGTTAATTTTACTGATTTCCCTTAGTTTATTTTCCAAAAGAATTTAGAAATTTATTTTGTTACTTGGTTGAATCTTTTATCTTTTTTCATTTTTTCATTTTTTATGTTTTTTTTTCAATCATTTATCTATTAATTTTTTCAATCTTTTATGTTTTTCAATTTTGGTGGGGATTCATTATATATAAAAAACATTGACCTACTCAAAATAGTTAATAGAAATTCAGTTCCAGCAATACATCGAATTAAGAACCCACATAAAAGTACAAAAAGCAAAAACTTAAAAACCATCTTACGGCAGAATAAGTTTAATGAAAAATTTAACTGTAGAGATAAAAACTAATGTCCGCCTGAAGGAGATGTAAAATTGAATGAGTCATCTACAGAGCAGAAGTAAAAGATAAATTATACTTAGGATGTACTGAAGTCTGTTTTACAAAACGACGGAATAATCACATGTCCGCATTCAAATTTTTAAAAAAATTAAAAAGTGAACCAAATAATGCATTATTTACCTGGAATATCTTCGTTAAAACCTAATCTTATTATAGAACAGAATATAAGATTAACTATCAAATTTTAGAAGGGATGCACAGTTGCAAGGATATTGAGATATGAATTTTAAGGTTATGCATTGGTAAACTCACATATACATGTAAAATAATTTTTTTTACACAGTTATTTATGTCACAATACGATTATTTGGAAGAAATAATCCGAAAGAAGAGCAAATTTTTACTATTTTAAAAAATTGTAAAGATCGGAAAAATGTATTATAAAGTGAATAAAAGTGTTTTTGAAATTAATAAAACTGTATAATAATTAATAAAAGTGTATAAGAAATTAAAAATAAATTATAAGAATTTAATAAAGTTGATTAGAAACGAATAAAATTATATAGAAAATTAATAAACCTATATATGAAATGAATAAATTTGTCTTAGAAATGAATGACAGTGATTTTGAAATGAATAAAAATATAAAAAAAATTAATAAAAATGTATAATAAATGAATAAAAATTTTTAGAAACTAATACAATCATATGAAAAATTAATAAATTTATATAGAAAATGAATAAAATTATCTTATAATTGAAAAAGACCGTTTTTGCAATGAATTAAACTGTTTAATAAATTAATAAAAATGTATAAGAAATGAAAACAATGCATAAGAAGCGAATCAAAGTATAAAGGAATTTAATAAAACTATAAAACAATGAATAACATTGTCTTAGATATTAATATAAGTGTACTAGAAATGAATAAATATGATAAAATGAATAGATGGGTATAAGGAATGAAGAAAGGCTGACTGCTCTACGCAGATAGAGCCGCGAGTAATATACTGAACTTTTTTGAAATTACTAAAGAAACACAATGATGATTAACAATTGAGGATGTAATACAAACAACACGCAGGAAGATGTGGGGAACCATCATTGAATCTTGAAAAGATACACGTCATATGCTGACATCATACTAACAAAAACGCTCAAAGGGGAAATAATAGACATAACTAATCATATCAAATTGAGCTCATTTGATTGATGACTGCGGAGAAAATTTGACTAAATCAGCAGGATAATAGTATTAAGCAAAGAGCGTTGTGACGTAAGTAAAGAGAGTTGTGACGTACTAATAAGTGTTTTGACGTAGACGAAGAGTGTTGTGATGTAGAAAATGGTGCGACTTTGACAAAATGTGAGCTCAGTTATTTTTGCCGAATTTGATAAGTAATATAAGTAAAATAATAACATTATACAGCTACTCAGTAACAATACCAGCATGACATCATAACCATACAATAAAAACACACTTATGATCCTATAGAGGACAGGAAGTGCAAAGCTGAGATTAGAAAACGTATTTTGATAGCAACAAAAGCATTCCAAAAACTAAGCAGAATATTAAGAGAGAGAAAAAAATTTTTAGAAACAAAGAAAATTGTAAGTATAGAAGCGAATATTTGTCAATCTCCGCAATGATGAGGTAGCGACTTGAAGCAACAAAAGAATGGTTTTACAGAAAGATGCTGATGATAGGCAGTTGAAATTTCTGAAGTAAGTAATGAGAAAGGAAGACTCAGAAAATATAATTGAACGAATTAGAGAGGAAAACAACGAGTGATATACTTAATGAACTTGAGCAATTGGATGGCAGAACACGGTTTGCGAGAAATAACAAAAAGACAAAACTTATTAAGACATACAAGAAACATGAATTTCTTGAAACGCTTGACCGCCTACATCCTCAATGGACTCAGTACATAAAAAAATGCAATGGTTAAAGAAACGTTAATTTTCTTGGAACACGTAATGAATACAACGTTTTTCTATATACATTATATATGTTTGAAAGTTTGCCAACTATTTGTTATGAGAACCATGTCCCAAATCTATGAAATGCTCCCATTGCATGACTTTCAAAGAGTCTCTGATAACTAAATCTACCTGCATGCAGAAGATGAAGGAATTCATATTTGTTTTGTGTAGATAAAGTTAGTCAACAACGGAAGACAGTCCCTCATTAAACTTGCGCTGCCATGCGTTCATATCCAAACAAGGAAAAAAGCACTGTGTTTAAATACAGACAGAGAATCAGTATTAGAGCCTCAAAGGGTGTTGGCTGTCAATACTGACTGACTACCGTTGACTCTTTTAGACGAAACGCCCTCAATTGTAATAGACTGTATTCCTTTAGATCTTGTCGGTAAGGCCGAAAAAAGGTGGTTCGAATTGTTTGATCAATACACAGCCTCTCTATATATATTCACCTAGGCCAGCGCTCTGGGTCCGTCACTCCATTGTCGGTCACTCTATTAACAATGTATTTTGAGCAATCAAAGCGCTATCATTAACTCGCATGATAAATGCATCCAAGCTACTATCGTGTGTCTGCGTGTTTCTGATGTCATCTTTAAAGCACATTTACCAAATTCATTATTAAAGGGTTTTATGTTACATGAGAGGCTGGACATATACAGTAAGCTATTACCAATTCCCCAGAATTTGAACCCTACGATTATTTTTCGGAATAAACGAGGTATGCTCTTATTGGAGATAAATTACTTAAGTCATATCATATATAATATCTCAAGAGGGATGGTAACCAAAACATTCCATATATAAAATAATCAGTCTCAAATAAATAACTGACAAAACTGTCTCAATAAAATATTTCGGTAATTAGTAAATAAGGGGAAAGATAAATAATTAATATATCCACGTCACACACAATTTAATAACAAAGTCCTTTGTTAAAATACAGAATATCTTGAATACTGAACGTTCAATAAATAGAAGTTAATTATAGATGAAAATACGTTTTATTATTTCTTTAGTTTATGTTCGCTTTTTCTTCGTGAATACGAACAAATTATGCGTAACCTTTAAGAAGGTGAAAAACACTATATATATCAATTAGAGAGACGACTCACGT